>JAOTRA010088244.1:1914-12160 GCA_026260255.1 Pseudolaguvia tuberculata | reverse complement strand
CTGTTCCTGTCACGGAGGCCGGGGGGCCTCTGTCTGTTCCTGTCACGGAGGCCGGAGGGCCTCTGTCTGTTCCTGTCTCGGAGGCCGGGGGGCCTTTGTCTGTTCCTGTCTCGGAGGCCAGGAAGCCTCTGTCTGTTCCTGTCACGGAGGCTGGGGGGCCTTGCTGTTCCTGTCGCCGAGGCCGGGAAGCCTCCCTCTGTTCCTGTCACAGAGGCCGGGAAGCCTCGCTCTGTTCCTGTCACGGAGGCCGGGAAGCCTTGCTCTGTTCCTGTCATGGAGGCTGGGAAGCCTCGCTCTGTTCCTGTCATGAAGGCTGGGAAGCCTCGCTTTGATCCTACCCTTTCTGGGTATTGGATTGTTCATGGACCGGGACCCCCAATTTTCCTTCTGGTTTTTTTTGGTGAGTATTTATTTATTCTTTCCCTGTATTTGATGTTTAGTTTTCGCCTATAGCCTCAGCCTCAAGTTTTCTTAGTTTAATTGTGTTGCCTTTTTCATGTCTACGTCATTTTTTGTTTAGTGGGCTCATGTTTTTTCCCCTTACTCTCGTCATGTCAGGTTTTCCCCTTCAGGTCATGTCAGGTCTTTTTTTCCTCTTCAGATCATGTTAGGTCTTTTTTCCCCTTCAGGTCATGTCAGGACTTTTTTCCCCTTCAGGTCATGTCAGGTCTTTTTTCCCCTTCAGGTCATGTCAGGTCCTTTTTCCCCTTTAGGTCATGTCAGGTCTTTTTTTTCCCTTCAGGTCATGTCAGGTCCTTTTTCCCCTTCAGGTCATGTCAGGTCCTTTTCCCCTTTCATGTTATGTCAGGTCCTTTTTCCCCTTCATGTCATTTCAGGTCCTTTATCCCCTTCATGTCATGTCAGGTCTTTTTTTCCCCCTTCATGTCATATCAGGTCTTTTTTCCCCCCTTCATGTCATGTCAGGTCTTTTTTCCCCCTTTCATGTCATGTCTGGTCTTTTTTCCCCATTCATGTCATGTCTGGTCTTTTTTCCCCCATTCATGTCATGTCTGGTCTTTTTTCCCCCCTTCATGTCATGTCTGGTCTTTTTTTCCCCTTCATGTCATGTCTGGTCTTTTTTTCCCCTTCATGTCATGTCAGGTCTTTCCCCCCCTTCATGTCATGTCAGGTCTTTCCCCCCCTTCATTTCACGTCAGGTCATGGTTTTTTCCCCCTTTTTCTCAGGCCATGTCAGGTCAGGTTTTCCCCCTTTCTCATCAGGCCATGTCAGGTCAGGTTCTCTCCTCGTCAGGTCAGGTTTTCCTTTTTTGGTTAGGTAAGGGTTCCCCTTTTGTCATGTCAGGTTAGTTCAGGTTTTCCCCTTTTGTCATGTCAGGTTAGGACAGGTTTTCCCTTTTGACACGTCAGGTTAGGTCAGGTTTTCCCCTTTGGTCGGGTCAGGTTTTCCCTTTTTGTCATGTCAGGTTAGGCCAGGTTTTGGTCAGGTCAGGTTTTCCCCTTTGGTCATGTCATGTTATGTTAGGTCAGGTTTTCCCTTTTTGTCAGGTCAGGTTTTTCCCCTTTTTTCCCCCCTTTTGGTCAGGTCAAGGTTTTCCTCTTTTTCCCCTTTCTCGTCAGGCCACGTCATAATAGGTTTCTCCCGGAAGGGCCACTAGGAGAACGCCTGGGGACGTTCGTAGAGGGGGGAGTACTGTCACATCCTCCTCTGGTGTGAGCGTCTCCAGCGTGTTGCCGGTGTGCAGCGCAGCTGAGTCTCGTCTTGCGCTGATTTGCGCGTGGATTTAAGCTGGCGGAATTCTCCTGGGGGCTGTTGATTATCTCCCCCTTTTTCCTGTATGTTATTCAAGCCGAGGTCAAGTCCATGTTCATGTCTCGTTCTCGTTTCGTCTCGTTCCTGCCTTTTTTTTACTTTTACTGAATTTTCTTTAGTTTAAATCCTTTTCCTTTTCGTTTGCTTTTGCTTGTTCTTTTTTGAATAAATGGATAATTTCAACTCGTCAGTCCTGCGTGTGGGTGGGCTTTTCATTCCCAATCCTGCTCCCCCCCCCGTGCCTGACACTAGCACCACAAGAGTGGAGTACATGGAGACTCCTCAGGGAATAACTATGATTGTCATCTCAGAGTATGACATGATGAAATGTTTTGAGAGACAATTCAGAGACTTCATCACTGTTTAAACAATGGAAAGCATCTTGGTCTCAACCATCACAACTTAGTTTGGTAACTGTACCAAACAGGACAGGCGAGCTCTAAAGCAAGTTGTGCAACAAGCTGAACGTACACACATATGTGCACTGTACCTGACTTGGAATCTACATATAGCAAGCTGTGTTGGATTAAAGCCAGGAAGTTATGGAAGGACCTACAACCAGTCAGTATGACTCTTTTTTTCTGTTGCAGTCACTGAAGTACATTCGCTAATTGAAAGGAAACATTTCTCTGTGACTCCCACATAGAGCCAGGGCAGCTTCTGCCAAGCTTCAAGGCAAACCATTGTAGTAGCCTGTACCTTGGGAGAAATGAGACATGGAAACATCCTTCAAGATTATAGCCACAAACCAATTCTTGGATTTAATTTATCTCAGCATATGACTGAAAGTCAGCATTCCAAACTGAAACCTGTGAAGGACCTGGTTCACCCTCCTCAAATCCAGGATAGACCTGCTTACTCCTACTTTCCTTGGCAAAAAGAAGTAGAGGCTATAAAATGATCATCAAAACAAATGTAAAATATCATCAAAGTTATCAAAAAAGATGGAATGGTGACTGTGGGGCCAAAAACTAAAGTAAAGTTTGTGTTAATAATTGTTAAGTAATTTTATCAAAGCTTTGGATACTGACCACCTATCAGATAAAATAACTAGCACAAATCAAGAACAAATCAATAACATTGAATTTGTGCAATTTAGATAAACTGGGGTGGAGAGTGACATCACAGCTAATACTTTGGTTATATCAAAGAAAAGAAAAAGGTTCAGAGTGAGATTAATCCTGTCTAGTATAACTGAAAATTATTTAATTGGAGTCAAGTACTAGTAAACCTAAAGATGAAGTTCACTGTAAGAGGCAATCAAACAGAAATCAAACTAAACATGACAAAATATAAACCCTCTATAAGCACAAGATCTCGACACTTGACTTGACTTCCTTAACTGAACTTTAACCTACAATAGACACAGACTCACTGACCAATTGTTCAAAATCATCCACATCAGAAAATACCAGATAGGGCTATGAATACACAAATGTTAACAAGGAAATAAGAAACATTAACAGAAATGACAAAAGTTTACAATTTTCATTATAAACATAATCATCAAAAAAAACTTAAAATCTTATATGTTTCTTTACTTCTTAAAGTAATTACAAATAGATCAATCTGTAATTTATTACTTTTCCACAGGAAGTTTCCCAACATTGAATATGACAAGTACAAGAGACAACTATTGGTGTTTTGTTTTTTAAAAGAAACAAGAAATAGCTAAATTCTGCCTTAAAATACTCCATAAACATCTAGTGTGTTGTTTTGGAGTAGAATATTAATGAAAGTACCTGAATTGTGAAGTCAGTAGATGATCTTACAGCATTAACACTCACTGTCCTTCTGTGACGTCTCTGTAGTATCTTGTAAACTGCACTGACTGTTTGTATTTATAAGGATCAACATCTTATGCAAAACTACTTACGCATGTCTTCTAAACGTTTAGTGAAACTTAAAATGAATGTAAATTATCATTGGACTAAACTCGACAGCCGGGGCGGTGAGTGTGTGTCAGAAAATAACAACACGAGTAAAGTTTGTGTTAATTACCGGTGAAGTGATTTTATCAGCTTTGGTTACTGACCAACTTCCAGTAAAAAAATATAAATTAATTCTAACAGCACAAATTGAGGACAAACCAATGACATCGATTTTGTACAATTTAGATGAAATGGGGTGCGGAGTGTAAGGTGGTGGACATTGCTCCGCCCCTTGTTCATCGTCAGCGGATGAAACCCCGCCTATTGTAACATCAGCGGACGAAGCCCCGCCTCCATGTTTAGCGTCGTCATTCTGGCGACTAGGTTGCCAAGGGCGAAGATGCAATATTTAAGGCAACACGCCAGCATGCGTGTCGTACGTTATTGAAGTTTGGTAGTATCTTGTGAAATTTTATGGTTGCATTTTGTTTAGCTTTTGTAAATAGTTTTGTAATTACTCCTGTTTTGTATATAGTCTTTTTGTGTGTTGTCTTAGTCTGCATGTCTTCATGTTTTGTTTTCCTTTCACTCACTGTAAATAAAATTCCACTGTAATATGGATCCAGCTCTCCTCAGTGTGTTCACCACAGCGTTACAGAATAACCCACCTACCACGGATCCCGCAGGAAGCAACAAGATGAATTATGTATTTAAGCCGTTTAGTCTGGAGTTTTAGTCAGTGTGGTTAGCTCAGCTAGCGCTAGCATTTGATGCTAAGTTGGCTAGCCAGCTAGTTGCTGCTTTGGTCTCCATACCCTGGCACTACAATCGCTATCCGCACAGGCTGTTCTACTAGCTCGGTTGCTAGCACCTGCAAGTACTAGTGAGCATCCGGCCCTGTTTTTGAGGTTTAATGGCAACCAGGAACTATGTCCAGATTTATTGCACAGTTTCGCACGCTCACCAGTTCCCGACCAAGAAAGCAAAATGCGAAGTTTTTTAATTTTGCTGTGTGACGAGGCATTATTGGCTATAGCCGCCGCCGTTTTTTGACCCTCCTTGGAAGCTGGGGTTGATTCTGTGGAGGATGTAGGTGCCACTGTTTATAGTTGTGCTTGCGTGGTGCACGAGGCTACCCCTGGGTGGAGACCCTGCCTCAGGTCTCATGTAGCAGACACTCAGTTGGGATCCACTAGGGTGGTCTGACAACGTGAAGCTCCCGTCATGCCCGCCTTGCCAGTTGAAGACTCACCCAGGTCAGGTGAGCCTGTGCAAGATACCCAGCCTCAGGAAAACCAGTTCTCCTCCTTCGAGCTCAAGGACTCCTACGTCCCGTTCATTGAGCCAGAGGATGATTTGCCTTCAGAGACCTTGTCTTTACCTTTGGAGGCCTCATCTTCGCCTTCAGAGACAGCGTCTTCACCAGAGCCCTTTGCATCTTCACCAGAGCCCTCTGCATCCCCTTCTGTCCATTCAGCATCACCTTCTGTCCCTTCAGTGTCCCTTTCTGTCCCTTCATTGTCCTCTTCTGTCCCTTTAGCATCCCCTTCAGTTCAGTGTTCGCTTCAGTGTCCCTTTCGGTCCCTTCAGCGCCCCATTCAGGCCATTTCGCATCTTCTTTGGTCCCTTTAGTGCGCCCTTCAGTCCCTCTAGCGTCCCCATTGGTCCCTCTATGGTCCCCTTTGGAGTTTCCCTCGGTTTCTTAAGAGTTCTCTTTGGTCGCTTTAGTCTCCTTCGGTCTCTTCAGAGTCCCCTTCAGACTTCCCTTCTGCTTCGCCGGTGCTGCCTGGGGAACGTACAGTCTCACCCATGGACAGTTTTCTGGGAGACACCCAGTTAGAGACTGTAAAATTTGGTGGTTCCTCAGGGCCATCTGTTAATGTTTGTGTCTTAGTCTGATTGTTTAATCCCCCTGATTGTTGTTGTTTCTGTTGTTCTACTGTCTCCTCTCTTTTTATGTGTATTTTCTTTTACCCTGTTTCTCTCTATCCCCTTCTGCGGTTCCTCGTCTTATCTGTGTCTGTGTCTCTGTTTCGAGTGTGGGCCTTTTTCCCCGGTCTCCTCTTCCTGCTCTGGTTTCTCTCACTCTTAAATTTTCTTTGTTTCATCTGTTTTCTCAACTGTCTTGCTACCTAGTACCAGTCTTTTGCTGCCTGCCTGTTCCTGTCTATCCCTGTATATCTCTTCGTCCCTTGTTCCCTGTACATGCCCCTGTACTGCGCCCTAAAGGATGCCAGGAGGTGCCCTTTAGAGAGGGGGTTATGTAAGGTGCTGGCCAAAGCTCCGCCCCTTGCTCATCATCAGCAGACAAAACCCCGCCTACTGTGGTGTTACTAGACTAAGCCCCGCCTCCATGTTTAGCGTCATCAATGTCCTGGCGACTGTGGTATATTCTGAATTTTGGCATAATTGCATTTTGTTTAGTTTTTGTAAATAATTTTGTAATTACTCTTGTTTTGTATATAGTCTTTTTGTGTGTCGTCTTAGTCTGTGTGTCTTCACTGCAATATGGATCAGTCTCTCCTCAGTGTGCTCACCACAGCATTACACAGAGTGACATCACAGATTCGGGAAATATTTTGGTTATATTGTAGAAAAGATAAAATGTTCCGTGTTGGTTTTAACAATGGAAACAGGCACAAACTGACTGCAAACTAAATGTACTAATGTGAACTTCTGATATTAGAGAATTATTAATATTGCTTAAAAAACCCAGCAGAAACCCTTTTTGTGGCACAAATCAAACTAAATAAATCAGCAGAAACATAGCATGTAGCATATTTCCGGTATCAAATTGACAGATGTGTAAACATTGTGTATAATTTTGGGCACGATTGTACAATGAAGTTTGTCATCGATCTTCAGAGTGGAGATTAAACCAACTACAAGGTAGAGCTAAAATATCAGCTCAAACATCACAGAAGGATCTTTTAGCAGCTTGGACTATAGCCAGCAAGAGAATAATTTGTAACACTCGATTACTTTTTACTTGTAGTTATGTTTTTAACTATTAGCAGTAGGAAAAGACAACTATTAATTAATTCATTAATTTATCTTCTATAAAGTGACTAGTGTGACTCCACAAAATTATTAGGGAATCATTTTTATTTTATTTTTAAATATTTTTGTCTCAATGCAGCTTTAGAGAAGTCTAACCATTTAAAATTAACTTAAACTAATTTTTATTATAAATACTCTTTTCAATAATATTTGTAAACATCAGTTTATCAAGAACACCTATCCTTCTGTATAAAAACTATGCATTTATCTAACATTTGTAGACCTGCTCATAGCAGGATGTGTCACTGTATTTGGAATTCAAAAACCTTTAGTCTTATTATTTGCATTGAGATTGCTTGATGTTCCAGGAGAGAGTCTAAATTCATTAGTGCGTTTAGGGTGTGTCGTTTGTGTTGTTCTTCAAAGCCACGTTAAACAAAGTACCTTCAGTGTGCAGTGCCCCTTCCTTTCTACTAGTTTTGTTTTGAAATGATGTTTTGAAATGATGTTTTGATAGACGACACAGACGGATGTCCTCAGTTCAAGTTCATATTTTTTATTTATAAAGCAAACTTTGAAACAACCCCAAAGAGCTTCACATTCAAATTAGACTATAGAACAGGAATAGAAATTAATAAATACCAAATAAATGATGGGTAAACATTTTAATACAGAGTAAAATTCAATAATAAAGTGGAATATAATACGAGAAAATAGTGTGTTGGAAATGAATTGAGAAAGTGCCATTCTAATCTCATGTGTGAGGTTTCCTATAACTGTAGCCTGACCACAAAGAAAACTGTGATTTCTCAAATGAAAATGAAACAGCTCTGAGGTAACTTGGGGACTAGTTATGTAGTTATACACCAGTAAAAAAAAAGTTTTATTTGAATATGCAGCTAATGTAATGCTTTGAAAGACTAGTCCTTAAACACCTTAAAGCCTGTTTTCCACCTAGCCTAGACCTTGAAAAGTCAACTGAGGACACCATTTCCAGTGTACTTCATTCCACCCTGTCTCACTTGGATAACCCCGACACTCATGCCAGGATGCTGTTTGTTGATTTCAGATCATATTTTAATACAGTTAGTCCTTTCAAGTTAACCCTGACAACTTGGTATCAGCACACATCTTTGTAATAGGACTCTGGACTTTACAAACAAATCACAGTCTGTCTGTCTAAGCATTGTCACATCCTCCAGTCTCACAATCAGCACTGGGGTTCCTCAGGGATGTGTATTGTCCCCCCACTATACTCCTTTTTCACCCATGTCTGCATACCTGTCCATGCCTCAAACAGCATTGTGAAGTATGCAGACAACACCACGGTGGTAGGCCTGATTGAAGGTAACGAGACGGCTTACAGGGACGAGATACAGCACATAGTAGCATGGTGTGCGAACAATAACCTAGAACTTAACATTAAAAAGACCAAGGAGGTCGTTGTGGATTTTAGAAAAGCAATTACACTCCTCCTCCTCCAATTCACATCAACGCAGCTGCTGTTAAACATGTACCCAGCTTTAAGTTCCTTAGAAAACACATCTCTGGGGACCTAATCTAGTCTTTGAACTCTACTATCCTGGTCAGAAAGGCACAACAGTGCCTATATTTTCTGAGGAGACTTAAAAAGTCCTGTCTGTCCTGCAGGATACTGGAGAATTTTTACCGCTTTACCCTTGAGAGCATCCTCACAAACTACATCTCAGTGTGGTACAGCAGCTGCAATGCTTCGGACCGTAAAGCCATTCAGAGGGTGGTGAAAACTGCCCAAAGAATCATTGGTACTAAGCTACCTTTGAGAACATTTTCAGTAATCACTGTTTGCAAATTTTTTTGTATACTAAAAAATAGCTTCTTTCCTGTGGCTGTTTCTGCAATGAACAGATGATCCAGTGTCAATAATCTCCATTGCACTGTAACTTTCCTCCTATAGCTTTAAAATCATGCATCTTTACACCACCCTTAACTACCTGTAACGACGTTGCGAGCACAGAGAAGAATGCAGATATATATATATATATATATATAGTGAACACGTACCAAAACAAACAAACAAAACACGATAAACACGACATTGGAAAAACACGGAGACACTATAACGAACGAAACAAAAACCAAGATAGCTTCGATGTAGTCCAAATGATTACGAAAGTACTTCAACACGCCAAACATCCTCAATAACCCACACCTGTGCTTGCTAGCGCGTGACTTTAAATATTACGTCATCGCCCTGGTAATCTAGTTGCTAGGACGACGACGCCAAACATGTCCGTAATGTTGTGACAGCTGCAGCGTGGGGGGCAGAGCCTCGTCTGCTGATGCTGCGTGCGAAGCGGAGCCCAGTTTGCCTCCTTAGAGAAACCCCCCTCTAGAGGACGCCTCCTAAGTCCTCCTGAGTCCTCCAAAGTGCAGCCCCAAAAAGAAACAAAAAAACCCACAAAAGAAAAACTCCAAACGCATCGCAGTCTGCCCCCTATGCAAAAGAGACCGCAGGGGGTCCAGGACCCTGTACACTCCCTAAATGGAGTGAGGTGTGACCAGGGCGAGGCCTCCAGGCCTCCTTAAGGACGCGATGCGGAAACTTAGTCTCGCCCGCGGGTAACTCAGACAAGGCCTCAAGGAACACTGAGGACCGTGTAGGGAAACCATGGAGGAAAACCAGAAGGCCAATGATGGAACCTCCGACAACTCTGGAGGATTCAAAGGGGCCTCAGGAAACTCTGAAAAAGCCGAAGGAGCTTCAGGAAACTCTGAAGGGGCAAAAGGGGCCTCAGGAAACTCTGAAGGGGCCAAATGAGGCCTCAGAAAATTCTGAAGGGGCCGAAGGGGCCGAAGGAAACTCTGAAGGGGCAGAAGGGTTTTTGAGAAACTCTGAAAGGGCCAGAGGGGCCTCAGGAATCTCTGAAAGGGCCAAAAAGGCCTCAGGAAACTCTGAAAGGGAAGAAGAGGCCTCATGAAACTCTGAAGGGGCCTCAGGAAACTCTGAAGGGGCCGAAGGGGCCTCAGGAAACTCTGAAGGGGCCGAAAAGGCCTCAGGAAACTCTGAAAGGGCTGGGGAGGCCTCAGGAAACTCCGAAAGAGCCGAAGGGGCCTCAGGAAACTCTGAAAGGGCCAAAGAGGCCTCAGGAAACTCTGAAAGGGAAGAAGAGGCCTCATGAAACTCTGAAGAGACCAAAGGGGCCTCAGGAAACTCTGAAGGGGCCGAAGGGGCCTCAGGAAACTCTGAAGGGGCTGAAGGGGCCTCAGGAAACTCTAAAGGGGCCGAAAATGCCTCAAGAAACTCCGAAAGGGCTGGGGAGGCCTCAGGAAACTCTGAAAGAGCCGGAGGGGCCTCAGGAAACTCTGAAAGGGCTGGGGAGGCCTCAGGAAACTCCGAAAGAGCCGAAGGGGCGACAGGAAACTCTGAAAGGGCCAAAGAGGCCTCAGGAAACTCTGAAAGGGAAGAAGAGGCCTCATGAAACTCTGAAGAGACCAAAGGGGCCTCAGGAAACTCTGAAGGGGCCGAAGGGGCCTCAGGAAACTCTGAAGGGGCTGAAGGGGCCTCAGGAAACTCTAAAGGGGCCGAAAATGCCTCAGGAAACTCCGAAAGGGCTGGGGAGGC
>JAOTRA010088234.1:0-12160 GCA_026260255.1 Pseudolaguvia tuberculata | reverse complement strand
TATATATACATGGATAACCAAATATGTGTTTAGATTTCATGCAAACAGGAGACATTCATTCTTACAATTCACATAGCTCAAAAAATGCATTGAAAAAATGCATGAAGTGACCAGGTATGAATAAAAACATTAGAAATGTAATATACGCTTTTATATATGTATATTATTATATAATTAATACAATATTTGTATTAAACCTGTTTCTATAACTGTATACTTTACCCATCACATTAACAACTTAATTTCTATATTTCAAAACCATTGTAGTGCACAAAATTATGACTAATGTCTCCCTGTTCTAAGCAATTATATTGAAATATTACGCTTGCAAAGGTAAATTCAAACTAATTTAGTGTCTATTTAAACTAGATAAGAATTACTACAGGCTTCTGCAGCTATTAGAGGGAGTCCCAGTTCACTGGTCATGAATTATACGTCTAGAAAACATTCATATTTCACTTTGTGTGTATAGGATAAAGTGCTTATTTTACACACACATGTCCAATATAAATGCAGGTTCTGCTTGGGAGAGAAAACTTCAATACACATACACACAAACTTACTTATGCAGAATATATCATATACACACAGATAGGACTGAAGGAAGGTCTTCATGGAAGATGGAATATGATTTGCCATCAATAAAACGTACCTTTGACATGTAGGCAACAATAAAAACACAAAAGCCAATATGGGCTCTGGGATAATAAATCAAAAATGAGTTAAGAAGGGCTGGAGATCCACAACAACAATGTGTAAAGTGTCTCCAGTCAGCAGTAAAGCATGATGGAGGCTACAGTACAAACAAGAAGAAATGCTTCTGATTTTGAAAGTATTCATAATATACAGCATATTCTCACATTGTTAGGGAAGATGGAGTTATTGTAATATTTTGCAAGCCAACAGTTTGAAGAGGAAACACAAATGGATCTGATGGTCAGGTGATCAAAAACTTTTGCCAATTTAGTCTACATAAAATAAAACAAAAATAATATTTGCACCTTAGAGTTTTTTTCTATAATTGTTACTACTTTTATTTATTCAACATTGATAAAACATTCTCCAGGGCGGCGCTAGCACGTTTGCCTCACAACAAGAAGGTCCCAGGTTCAAATCCCGGGCCAAGGATCTTTTAATGCAGAGTTTGCATGTTCTCCCTATGGGCTTTATCTTGGTATACTGGTTCCTTCCCAGAGTCCAAAAACATGTACATCACATTGATTGGTGATTCTAAATTGTCCATAAGAGTGAATTGTGTGTGAATGGTTGTTTGCCTATGTGTTGCCCTGAGATGGACTGGCAACCTGTCCAGAGTGTACCCCTGCCTCTTACCCTATATGCGCTGGTATAGGCACCAGCAGACCCCCAAGACCCAGACATTTAAATTTATAATAAACAAGACACAAAAAAGGGCGGTGTGGTGACGTAGTGGTTAGCACTGTCGCCTCACAACAAGAAAGTCTCGGGTTCGATTCCCAGGTCGGAGATCTTTCTGTGCAGAGTTTGCATGTTCTCTCTGCGCTTGCGTGGGTTTCCTCTGGGTAATCCGGTTTCCACCTACAGTCCAAAAACATCCAGATTAGATCGGTTGGTGATTCTAAATTGTCCATAGGAGTGAATGTGTGTGTGTAAAGGTTGTTTGTCTATGTGTTGCCTGAAATGGACTGGCAACCTATCCAGGGTGTACCCCCACCTCTTGCCCTATGTGCGGTAGGACAGGCACCTGCAGACCCTCGTGACCCTGAACTAGGTAAGAAGCGGGTAAGAAGATGAATGAATGAATGAATGAATGAATGAATGAATGAATGAATGAATGAATGAATGAATGACAAAAAATGTATTTGTGTATCTGGGTGCTTCACTCTGAGTGTGATGCCATCCATACCTTATTTTCATTTCTCAATACATGTATTTTCTTCGTAATCTGTGTCCTCAGATTTTATTTTTTTAACAGATTAGATTAAAAAATAAACTGACCACATTTATGCCATAGAAAGTGCCGGATACAGTCCATAACTGTAATAATGGCAGACTAAAAGAATAAGTCTTAAGAGCTACTCGGGTATCTTTCTGATTTATTTAATACAAGAGTATGGAAAAGGAAAAAGTTATGGTTAGTTTAATGTTAGATCAAATACTAAGATCAAATGTAGAATTCACAATAACAATGTGCAGGTTCAACCATCAAATTTCCCTATTTTTATAGGCGCTGTGAGCGGGTAAGCTGTTTTGGTTCCCAATGCCAAAATTTGCCAGTCCACATTACCTACTACCAACTTAGTTTCCAGACGAACATTGTCATCCCAGCGCAAATATTCCGCATTGGCCCTTCTCCTTCCTACTCCGGTGACAGCATTATCATTGGCATCCCACGTGGCAACGAAGAAGGTTATTTCAGCACACGACGGCTTAACAGCTTTACCGGAGCAGTGTACTTGCAGCGACAGCCTCATGGCCCTCGTGACTTTCTTATTGATGTGGAAATGAAGTTACTGCGCCATGGCACTATTACTACATTCCTCACCCGTATCTATGTCTTCATCACAGCTCATTCCATGTGATGATATTTTGTTTATCAGATCTGCTTTTCATAAGGTGCTAATCCCATGAGAGGGGATGTCAGAATATCTCTTCAGCTGCTTTTCTAAACAGATTTTCAAAAAAAAAAAAAAAAAAAGAAAAAAAAGCTTGTACAAAAGGACATATTATGGTGCTTTTTTTTTCAGGAATTCAACAGCTTGTGCCTTGTCATCTTTCAACAAAAAGTGAAATGCAAACTGCATAGACTTAGCATCTCAGTATCCGAATTAATGGTTTTCTAAAACCGTAACGATTTCTTGACATTTTCTTACATTTTCGCTAATAGTCATATTATTTATTTAACAGTGGGGTCAATGGAGTGGTATAGAGTTAACCTCCGTGATGCACCTCTTTATTGTAGCTACTTTAAAAGGTTCATTCAGTTGGAAGCAATTATTTACTGTACTTTAAAGTGTAATAAAGTGCATTGATTTATATACTACTAATGACTACATTTACAGAACTTCTTGTCCATTTCAACAGGAAATACTGCAAAAACCTATTTTGACATCACTGTGACTTCTGCAACTGAAAGGATGTATAATTTGCTGTAATATTTGGCCCCATTACATATTCCTCCTATATGACATCTGTGTGAATGAGAGACAATAGAGCACTGAGGACATTAATGTGGAATAATTGTTTTATTTATACAAGGGGATGTCAAAAGGTTTTGTTAAGGCAAACGTTGTATGCAGCCATCTGCTGCCATCTGCTGGTATCATTGTAAACTTTTTGATATCCCCTCTTGTAAATAAATATATAGCCCTCTGTATATGTTTCCGTGTGTTATCTAATCAACTCAGGTTGACGGCATTCATGGTGTCTGAGTAAATACTACATTACATCTGATTCAATAAACAAACTATATAAGAGAAACAGTATGTATTTAGAAGATGGAAAAAGTAGTTGATGAATACCATTATCTAGTAGTAAATCGTTTTTTTGATTCATTGCTCTTATGGATCTTATTTTTGAAGTGATGTCAAAGACCAAATAGTTTTATGCCAGATTTAAACCTCAACAACCCTGAAGGTCAAACAATCTAAGCTTATCACATGTTGTGGAAAATCAGTGTGTTAATATAAAATGAATCCCTGTGCAGGCCAACTCCTTGATGAGCTTCTCATCAGCTCCTGTGCTATCATGTACTGGTCCACCCTAAAAGCCACTCAACCTTCCTTTCTCCATTGTGTTGGTATCGGAAAAGGGTGTACAGCGGTGCGAGTTCCACAGCACCTCAGATAACCTCAGTCTGCTGCTTTGCTGAGTAGGATGAGAGTGAGCAGGTACATTTAAGTGTAGGATTTTGGTTTAGTACATTTAAGATATAATATGCAAAACAGAAACTAGCATCAGTATTTGTGTGTATTGTGTATATGTTTTTTTACTGCTGAAATTCTATGAGACAAATTAAAAATATTTTGGACAATTGTTTTATGTTTACACACATTCTAAATAACCTGGTCTAAAAACTGGTGTTCTCCCTGCTCTAGCATGGGTTTTCTCTGGGTACTCCAGTTTCCACCCACAGTCCAAAAACACGTACATTAGGTTGATTAGTGATTCTAAATTGCCCAGTGTGTGTGTGTGTGTGTCTGTGTGTGTCTGTGTGTGTGTGTGTAATTCGGGTTCACGGGGGTCTGCTGCTGCCTATTCCAGCTCACACAAGGCGAGAGGCGGTGGTACACCCTGGACGGGTCGCCAGTCCATCGCAGGGCAACACATGGACAAACAACCATTCACACACACATTCACTCCTATGGACAATTTAGAATCACCAATCGACCTAATCTGCATGTTTTTGGTCGGTGGGAGGAAACCAGAGTACCCAGAGGAAACCCACACAAGCATAGGGAGAACCCTAACCTGGGAATCGAACCTGAGACTTTCTTTTTGTGAGGCGACGTGCTAACCACTACACCACCACACCGCTCTATTAAATATTCTCCCATGGTATTATTTTGTAAACTTTCAATTATTTTATTTTAAGAAATATCTAGGTAAATCCTCCAGTATGAATCATTAAATAGTTAATAAATTAATGAAATAAAGCTGGATGGGCACTCTGGCTACTGTGCATCAGTGTGCAGAGAGCTGGCACCCATCAAGTATTGGTCAGTACTATTCCACTCTTTGATCATGAATGGGAACCTGGAGTTAAATAAAGAGGTTGAACCTAACTGCGTACAGGGTCATGTCGACAAGGCTTTCATTAGTGAACAGTGCTTTTTAGGTCTACAGGAGGTCTACATCAAAAGCTTTTAAGTCGGGCAGCAGATCTCAAATCTTAACCCTCTCATACTCTAGTCTAGAGATATTCTTTAAAGTCATGGTGGACATCACCTATGCTTCATTCTAACACAGATTTGTTTCAGATTGTATCCACCCACATTTAGTGAATCTTGTATTTCAACAGCAATAAAAGTGTAGGATGGTGCGGTGGCATAGTGATTAGCACAGTCATCTCACAACAAGATGGTCCTGGGTTCGATTCCTGGGCCAGGGATCTTTCTGTGCTGAGTTTGGGTTTCCTATGGTTACTCCAGTTTCCTCCCACTGTCCAAAAACATGCAGATTAACTGGTGACCTGTCCAGGGTGTAACCCCTTCCTCATGCGCTGAGATAGGCACCAGCAGACCGCTGTAACCCCAAATTAGGGAATAAGCAGGTGAGAAGATGAATGAATGATCAAAAGCAGTTTAAAATTATTTTCCTGGAACATCATAAATTATTTTAATATAGTTTGTTAAATTTCATGTTGGGATCTTAATCAGGAATGAATTTCTAATCTCAATCAATAGGATATTTTAAATATTTCAGTTTGTTGGGGACCAAAAAAGGAACCGATTTAATAATAGTTTGTGGTGGGTTTGGTCAACACACACTGTTGACATCAAATGGTTAGGACTGGTTGATCACTATGCCCTTTTATCTCTGCTTTCAATGTCTTTATGGATTGGGATACCTTCACCCTGCCCTGTTAATGTTGTTGGAGATGATGCATGTGACTGGGTGTTTTTTTTTAACAGTTCTTGAAATGTTTCTGTCATTAGCTGTTTTTATTTCTTTGACTGAGTTGTGGGGCGGCTCGTTGGCATAGTGGTTAGCATGGTCACCTCACAACAAGAAGGCTCCGGGTTCAATTCCCAGGCCGGGGATCTTTCTGTGTGGGGATTGCATGTTCTCCCTGTGCTTGTTTGGGATTCCTCCGACAGTACAAAAACATGTACATTAAGTCGATTGGTGATTCTAAATTGTCCATAGGAGTGAATGTTTCAACGCATATTAACCCCGAATAAGCGGGTAAAAAGATGAATGAATGGCTGAGTTTGGATTTAAGTGGACTGTGCCTTAGTTTGCCTTTTTTAGACCATTTAGAATACTTACATTTTTGTATTAGCTGTACTTATGTGACATCATTTTGTCACATAATTTAGTATTTGTGTTAACTAAATGTTTTTATTTACACAGGTCACAAGTAGTGTGTTAACAAAAGTAGAAACATATCTAAAAATCTAGATATAAGTTCATTCATTCATTCATTCATTCATTCATTCATTCACACACAAACTCATTCCTATGGGTTATTTAAAATCGCTAAACAACATAATGAACATGCTTTTGGACTATGGAAGGAAACTGGAGAGAAACCCAGAGAAAACCCATGCGCATGAAGAACATGCAAACTTCACATAGACCCTTTGACCAGGAAGCGATCCCAGGACCTTCTTGCTTCTAGTTGTTTGTCTATGTGTGGCCTTGTGATTGACTGGCAATCTGTCCCGGGTGTACTCCTGTCTTTTGCCATATGTGCGCTGGGATAGGATCCAGCAAACCCCGAATTAGTGACCACGAATTAAGATGAATGAATGAATGAATGAATGAATGAATGAATGAATGAATGATGTATACTTAAAAATTAAAACTTAGCAAATTCTTCTTTTTATTTTATTTCGTGAATAGAATTTAACACAATATAAAACTTCCCATAAAGAGGATATTTTAAGCTGTCTTAAAGGATTGTATTGTTATTCCATCAACAGTCCAAAATCTCTAATGTGTAGGCTCAATCAGCACACCACTAGATGACAAGTGCCAATGGCAGAAAGATACTGAGGTAATGCCTGATAGGACTGTGGAAAACAAAAGCTGTGAGCTATTTGTGAGAATATCCATGGGTGAGAACTTTTTTCCATAAATACTGTTTTTTCCTCCCAAGCTTCTGCAATGTTACTGTTCCAAAGCAGGATTTGGGCTTGTGGAAAATCCACACCACCCAACAGGAGTGGCAGTACTAATGATATTGGAAATCAGTATTTATCGTATGGAAGTAAAAATAGATAAATGTTTGTAAATCAAGGAGACTGTCTCAAATATAAGAGGTATAAGGCAAAGCACATCTTTGGCACAAGGTGGCAGCCTTGTCAACTCAAGCGCACATTAAATCTACCCTTAAATCTCAAAAGTGTATATTTTGCATTAAATAGGTATTTTTTTTTACCTGAAGATATCGTAGCATGTAAAATGTCCAATAAATATTTATAATTATGGATCATATTTATATTATAAACTTACATATGTGAACTAAACAAATAATCAGCAATACATTATACATTATACATTTTCGGTACGGGGCGGTATGGTGGTGTAGTGTATAGCACGGTTGCCTAAAACAAGAAGGTCCCAGGTTTGATTCACGGGTAGGGAGTTTGCATGTTCTCCCAGTGCTTGCGTGGGTTTCCTCCAGATACTCCAGTTTCCTCCCACAGTCTAAAAACATGCACATTAGGTCAATTGGTGTTTTTAAATTGTCCATAGGTGTGTGTGAGTGGTTGTTTGTCTATGTGTTGCCATGCAATGGACTGGCGACCCGTCATGTGAGCTGGTGAATGAATGAATGAATGAATGAATGAATGAATGACTTTTTGGTACGTTATGTGTTCTCTTGCCCAGCTCATGCCAACCGTAAGTTAATACAATAGACTTCAGAATTAATAGTGCTGTCCATGTACAGTAACTGAAACAGCAGTGGCAAATAGCAAATTGTATTATTAAATATTATTTAATATTATTAAAGACTGTTTCTTTAACCAACAAGATTTTAACCTGCCTCAAAGGCCAGCTAGCAAGTGTACAATGATGTCAGTACTTTCCCGTCCCCTGATTGGTTGATCTGAGCATATCTTGTTTCAACCCAGTTCGGCTACAGAGAGATGCCCACAATGGCTGATTTTAAACTACAGTTGCAGGTACAGTTTTGTTTTTATCTAATTTTATATACTTTATTGATCCCATGAGGTAAATTCTTAATTTTCATATGTCCCATTTTTTTGGTCTTCTGATCAACAACTCAGCTGCTTAACCATTGAGCCACCACTGTCCCTGATTCAAGTTATAGTTGTAGTGTAGATGTTTGTAGTTATGTTAATGCGGTTTTCAGTGAAAATGTAATGCCAAACCATGTTACTTTGTGCTTTTGTAGAGTATTTATGGAACTATTGCGACGAGATAGTGGCATAAAGTGGTGTATCAGTCGTCACCAGCTGTCAAATGCACTGCCCACCACTGACTTGTTTGACAAGTATATAGAAGAATATAGCAATCACACATACTGTAAGTCATTCTATATAACAGCAGTGCATCACCTTATAACTGTAGATGTATTGTTTGGGCAAAGTAACGGTCTACATAACATTTCATCTTTTGCATTAAGCTCAGGTTGCGGATTTGTTTTTTCTTGTGCAATCTCGGGCATATCTTTGCATATGCTGTGGGCTGCCTGTGTGTTCTATCAACCTGATCTTCTGTAGCATAGTAAACGGAAAGGCCCTGATACCGGGCAGGGTTGAGTGACTCTGATTTCCATCTAGAACCTCTCTGTTGAAAAAAATGTACATGGCCTGTACACAGTAACTCCTAAGACTAAGTAGTTAAGGGTTATTATGTCTAATTTTATACTATCTTGGGCTCTAAACAACAACAAAAAAATAATGTACAATAGAAAAATAAATATGAAAATCACATAGAAGGCATAAAATCTATCAGTTATAAAATATTAAAACATTTTTAATAAAATGTCCTAGCAATGTCTGATAAATAAATAAATGGCGTAGTGGTTAGTAGGGTCGCCTCACAACAAGAAGGTCCCAGGTTCGATCCATGGGCCGAGGATCTTTCTGTGCAGAGTTTGCATGTTCTCCCTGAGCTTACATGATTTTCCTCCAGGTACTACGGTTTCCTCCCGCAGTCCAAAAACAAGCAGATTAGGTCAATTGGCGATTCTAAATTGTCCATAGGAGTGAATGTGTGTGAATAGTTGTGAATGTGTTGCCCTGGGATGGTCTGGCTACCCGTCCAGCGTGTGCCTTCGCCTCTCGTCCTATGTGCGCTGGGATGGGCGTCAGAGAACCTCCATGACTCCGAATTATGGAAAAAGCAGGTAAGAAGATGAATGAATGAATAAATAAATGAGCAAAAAATTGTATGTGTTTGTATATGTAAAGGGGGCAAGAGGCACCATGGGGTAAAAGGTGTCTTTCGTTTTATTTCATTTCAAACCACTAGATGGCATAAAATTCTGACTGTAGCACTTACCATACATGTGGTTTTCTTTTGTGCTGAAAGATTTAATCAGTTTGTAACATATCCTTGATCAAGGACAGAAAAAGAATGATTAGACCAGTTAGTCTAAAATGTTTTTGTACATTAAATAAAATGTTTTGAGTTTCTAATGGCAATTAGAAAACAGGACGGCCCGGTGGTGTAGTCGATAGCACAGTTGTCACATTAAGAAAGTCGTGGGTTCGAAGTTTTTCTCCAAAATCCTGGGATCTTTCTGTGCGGAGTTTGTATGTTCTAAATTGTCCATAGGAGTGAATGTGTGTGTGAATGGTTGTTTGTCTATGTGTTGCCCTGAGTCCATCACTGGCGACTTGTCCAGGGTGTACCCCCACCTCTCGCCCTATGTTTGCTGGGATAGGCGTATTAGACCTCCGTGACCCTGAATTAGGGAATAAGCAGGTAAGAAGTTGAATGAATGAATGAATGAATGAATGAATGAATGAATGAATGAATGAATTTAGAAAACAAACATGAAGTCAAATTTAGTCAAGACAACTCACCTTTATTTGTATTGTGCTTTTTAACTAATTGTGATTGTTTCAAGCAACTTTACAGAATCACACCATATAGACACAATAATAAACACTCAATAAGATAATATTTGTAAATTAGGAGTCCACAACTAAGCAAACCAGCAGCAAGAAACCAAAACTCTATTGGTGACAGAATGAAATTTTTTTTTGGAGAAACCAGGTTTAGTTTGGGAATCAGTTCTCCTGGGGATCAGTTCTCCTCTGTCCAGACATACAGTAGGCAGACACAGTCAGTAGGATACCCATGTTGCATCAAACAACCATTGGTCTTGAGAAAAGGCTCTATTGCCTTCAAGTGCTGAACCTCCAACTGGGCTGGCGACCTTGACCTCAGAACAACAAAGAGATTTTTATGCTTGTTCTAGGATAAAGAGATGCATCTTCAATCTTGTTTAAAACTGACTGAGTGTGAAAAGAGTGTTGCATAAATGAATCCAGTGCTTAGGTGCTAGATAAGACAAGGATCTGCCACCTACAATCTTTAAAGTCTATTCTAGATTTAATACGGAGCCAGTGCAATGTTGATCAAACCAATGAGCTAATACGAGCATACTTTCTAATTCTAGTAGGAACTATAGCTGCTGCATTTTGGCTATAATCTAGTCTTGAGGTCATAAATGCAGAAATGGAGCTCAGGGTCATTGTTATTCTGGGACAGTGTTAGACTCTCTCAGTTCCAGTGAAAGAATAATGGTCAATATGGTAGTCAAAAAACTGGCCACAAACTTTGGGAAATATAGTGTATTTTTAAATAAACTCCAGTATTTATATTTTTGTACTAAAAAATATTTTGTACAGTTCTATAAAATTATAAAATTATTAGCGGCGCAGTAGCGTAGTAGTTAGCACGGTCGCCTCACAAGAAGAAGGTACTGGGTTCAATTCCCGGGTCTTGGGTCCTTCTGTGCGGAGTTTGCATGTTCTCCTGAGCTTGTGTTGGTTTCCCCTGGGTACTCCGGTTTCCTCCCACTGTCCAAAAACATGCATCAGTTGGTGATTCTGAATTGGCCATAAACTTCCAGCCACAAACCAGAACATCCTTAGTGGCAGTCCCAAGCCCGAATAAATGGAAGAGTTATGCACCCAACGTAAAACCCTACCAAGTCGAATGTGCAACCCCTAACGGGAGCAGCCGAAGGTCAAAAAGAAAAGATTATGATAATAGCTTATGCATATGTGTTGAATTTTTTTGGATTAGTTTGCTCATGTTGTCCTATTGTCTATTGTAGCCTAAAACACATTGCAGATAAAAGAACAACAGTGCATAATTTGAGAGAACATGGAAATAATGTAGATTCATTTCTATCCACCTGGGCATATTTGTAAAAGATCACAAAATTAGACCAATGTAGTTGTCAAAGCAAAGAGATTCAAGCCCTGACGTGTGTCCGGATCATCAAAAGAAAACACATTTACAAATACCACCAGTGGAAGATCAAGAAGGATTGCATTACATGTTGTTGACTGATAATGTTTAAAATGTGACATTCTTTTTAGCAGATATCCCTATAAGAATTAGATATGAATTCCAGGTTTTGAAGATGATAAGGGGTAAGCAATTTAAGCTTGCTTTAGATAAAAGAGCAAAATGTTTGTTTTTCAGGTGTGGATAATGTATGTTTTCCCGACATCTATATGCTTTGTTATGAAATGCTCTAAAGAGAGTATTCACTGTGATCACAGCGGCATTGCACCATTACATGTGGTAGGTACTGGTACAGATTTGTGTTTTTGTGTATGTATTTGTTAAAAGAAAAATACAGAAACTGTTAGCTTTAATGAGACTGAGCCCTAAGCTTATTTTTAAGTCTTGCTCTAAATTCATTTATTTTTATCCCTAGACTAGACAATTGGAATATTTTTGAAGGGTTAGGGTTAGGGTTAAATAAAGAATAAAGAATACACAGAATGGCATTCTTAATTTTTCTCTCAAATCAGAGCCCTACAAATGATTAAGTTTATATATGCAACACAAACCTTTTATATTAATCATTGATTATGATTTTAATTTCCTTAGGTTTAATGATAACACGTTTCAATCATTTGCCACAACGATCAAGCATGTCTCATTTGTCAACTAATTTTTTTAGTCAAGGCGTGCTATGTACACAAGACAAAAAACTTAGGGAATGTTCAAATTTGAGCAGTGCACACATCATTGATACACACAAAAAGCACAAAGGGATGAAAAATGGTCTTTTTTTAAGGTCAGGTTTCAAATCAGACTCTTTAATTTTAACACATTTGCTAGTTATAGTACCAACATCTGAGAAGGGAAGTTTAGTTTTAAAGAAAGTAAATTTCAGGAGAAGCATATATGCAAATTGCAGTTTTTATATGCAATTTCTTGAACCCGAAGGTTATATACATATATTTATACACACACACACACACACACACACACACACACACACACACACACA
>JAOTRA010088205.1:691-12161 GCA_026260255.1 Pseudolaguvia tuberculata | reverse complement strand
ACACACACACACACACACACACACACACACACACACACACACACACACACACACACACACACACACACACATTTAGGATGTGATAAAGTAATGAAAAAGAAATAAATCAAATTTAATCGAATACAGTTTAATTTTAATAAATGTAATCAAATCGAATAGAATCTACTTATGAGTCAGAAATAGCTCCTGGGGTGACGCCCTGAGGTGGAGCAGGAAAATGGATAGAATCTTTTGCTGCTATTGTTTCCTCTCCCAGCTGTGACCAATCAAATCAAAAGACAGATGGGAAAACAATAATCCGCTATGTTTTTGCGAGATCCGGTTTGAACAGCCACCAGCCGAGGGCCATCGATTTTATGGTGCGTGCAGAGAGGAAACGAGGGAAACAGCGAAAGGGAGGTAGAGGAAGTTCGAACCAAGCGTTTAAAGCCACCACATTAAACCTAAAAAAAAAAAAAAAATTAGGACTGCACTGGGTTGCCAAGGTAACAGGTCTGCATCAGAGCCCCGCGATTTGGATCTTAAACTTCCATTTTCTGTAAAATCCTTTAGTCCGTGTTTATCTCTGGGATTATTTCTTTATTGAATTACTCTTTTATTAAAGGTTCCATGAAGAACGATTGTAGGTAGCAAAAAATCATTCAGACTCTGAATGATTCTGAATTTCAAGATATTATTTTAAATGACTTTGAATGGCGGGCACAGTGGTGTAGTGATTAGCACTGGCCGTCACACAACAAGAAGGTTCTGGGTTCGATTCCAGAGCTGAGAATCTTTCTGTGCGAAGTTTGCATGTTCTTCCTGCGCTTGCAGGGGTTTTATCTGGGTACTCTGGTTTCCTCCCACAGTCCAAAAACATGTGCAATAGGTACATAAGAAATACCCCTTGTCCAGGAGCCGAATCTTGCTGTGAGGTGACCATGCTAACTACTATGCCAGTGTGCCGGCCAGTAAGGTATCTTGATTTGCTTTGAATTGATTTACTTTATTAATATATCTGCAAATATGCAGTACAATTTAACCTCAACTGCTCCAACACTCTACAATTCATTCATTTATTCATTTTCTATTTATTCATTTGCTTATTCCAAAATTCAGGGTTATAGTGGTCTGCTGCAGTCTATTCCAGAGTACATAGGACAAGAGGTAAACCCTGGACAGATCGCCAGATGAACAACCACTTACACATTCACTCCTATGGGCAATTTAGAATCACCAATCAATCTAATGTACATGTTTTTAGACTGGAGGAGGAAACCAGAGTACCCTAACTAAACCCAAGCAAGTGAGGAGAAACATGCAAACTCTGCACAAAAAAGCCTTTTCAGTTTCCGCCTCCTTTCTTTTATATTGATGAGGATGTAAGTCCCTCTGGATAAGAGCGTCTGCCAAGTGTTAGAATTTGAAGTGTAATAAATATACGGTAATAAGCCTATATTTATCCTAGAGCTGAACTTTAAAATGCACAGGTTCAAGGACTGCGCTTGGGTTTCAGAGGAGCAGCATAACGACAGTCATGTGTCCTTTCCTTCTCTTTTAACCGTAGCAGCAAAAGTAATGAGAAAATCTGAGTCATTAAAATAGACAGATGCTGTCTACAAAATAGAGTTTGATCATTATTCTGTCTAGACGCTTCACATTCGATCTCTTCCTGATGCACAAAGTTATTTTCCTCATTTCGGGTTTCTTCTCACTCAGCTTCACTCTACAGAAGCAGTTTGAAGGTGCCTTTACGGATATACTCAGTAATCAGGGTTACATTCTATAATATAATATAAGGATTCCTAGCCCTCAAATTCATCCCTAATTCCCGGTCACAGGGGTCCGCTAAAGCCCATTCTAGCGTACACCCTGGATAGGTCGCCATTCCATTGTAGGTCCACACATTCATTCCTATGGCCAATTTAGAATCACCATTAAACCTAATGTACATGGTTTTGGACTGTGGTAGGAAACCGGGGTACCCAGAGAAAGCCCAAGCCCAACTCCCTGTCTGAATTTAAGAAACCAAAAAAATCTTCTATATCAACTTATTCTCTAGTCTGCTTGAGTCTATCCCATATCTCTGAAAGGGTGAAAGGCAGAAGGGGTACACTCTGAACACATCAGCAGTCCAAGACCACACCCACTCAAAGCCCTCCTATGGGCAATTTAGAATCATGATGTCACTTAGCCCCGCCCATCTTCTATAATCTTAAAGTTAGTAATTTATAACTATATTGACCCACATATGCTAAATCTCATCATTGGCTCTTTAGGATTAAAGCTTGCTGAAATTCCCCAGACTGTAATGCTCAGAAGGAACTGAATTAATAATGCACAGAGTCATAAATATGTAACACTGTGTCACGCTGAATCATTCCCACCACTCGACAGGGTTTGAAATTATGTTCCGCCTTTAGCAGGCTTCTCTTAATAGTGAGACGGAGACATGCTGGTGAGACAGAGACGTGCTGGTTAGACAGAGACCTGCTGATGAGACAAAAACAGATATTGATTTGCTCTAGTTTAAAAGCGATTGCTTGGCTTGTCTGACGATCCATCCAGCAGCATGAGCTCACCTCTAATCTCATCTCTAAACACTACCTCTTAGCGCTTGGCTCATGCTTGTCATGCTGAAGCTCTGGATAACCGATGATCTTGCACGGATCTCCGCATGTTGTCGCCATGCGTCATTTGCGTATGTGAAACAAAATGCTGCTTCCTCATCTCTCCATGCAAGCATATCATTTTGAGAAGGATGGAAAATGGAATGCAAGAGCAGAAGAAATAAGATTAGAGGAAAACAGGAAGGGGAAGGAGAAGAATTGGACGAGGATGGATGGACGGACGGACGGACGGACGGACGGAAAGGTGGAAATAATAACAGCACCACAGAATCCCTGCAGAAACAACGGCTATGTGGGCTCATGTGTAGGAGATATTTGCACATAGAGAAGATACCCTGCTGTCCGCCCTCCCTGTTGCTCCTCTACCCACGTCCCCATCTCCCTGTCATTACTTCCACCTCTGCTGAGAACTACAAAGGAATTCAACTGCAAGGATTTAAAAAACAGGCCAGGAAATCAGCAAAAATAAAAACATTTAATCATAAGTGGGAAAAAAAAAAATTTGTTTGCTTTTTTTTATGATAGTTTCCATCTACTATGTCCAAATTACTCACTTTCCTTTTATTAAATTAATTTCACACTACAACTTCACACACTAGATTTTAGGAGAGAATAGAAATTAAAATAGTTTTTTTATTCTCCTACCTTATCATCCAGCTTCTTGGCACAGAACAAAAGCTCCACGTATCCGTTATTTCCGGAAATTTCCTCGGCATGGATCTAAAGTTGGAAAAAAAGTTATTAATAATATTTTTCTGCTTGCATGTTTTTTTAGGTCTACACAGATGATCTGAGATATATGTTTATGATATGAGATAATATTTCTAACTAATTTAAATGCTAAGACCTATATGAACTATATGTGGTTCCTCTACAAACTGTTGATACAAATCTGGCTTATAGAACTAGAATGTTTCTTGTAGAATTACATTATTCCTTCACTGGAACTACGAGACTCCAACACAATGACCCTGAGCACAAAACCCCTCCATTATCACATACTGGGTTATTATTAGAGTGGAAAAAATACTAGTGTTCCATACAAAGTCCTGATCTTATCACCACTGAACTTGTTTGGGATGAACTTGAATAGCAACTGACCCTCCCCAGACCTCTTTACCTGACATTAGTGTCTGATCTCACTAATACTGTTGGAGCTGAATGAAGAGATTCTCACATTCAAGAACAACATTGGAAGGTTTTACTAGAAGACTGGAACTTCATCCAATAGTAACAATGGGAATCAATCTGTAAGTGTCCCGCCCTCCTCTGAGATGAGCGTTTCCAGCGCGCAGCTGAGTCTCGTCAAGCGCTGATTCGCTCGTTTTATAAGCCGGCAGCTTTTTGCTAGGGGCCGTTGGATCATCTGGCCTTTTTCCCCTGAATGTCTTTCTCCCATGATCAAGTTTGTGATCCTGTCTCGTCTCGTCTCGTCTCGTCTCGTCTTGTCTCGTCACGTCAAGTCTTGCTACGTCCTTTTTTTATGGTATATCCTTTACTTTAAATCTTGGGGTTTTTTTAATTGATTTATTTATTTATTTATTTATTTTTCGGTAAGTGTCGGAAGTTCGTGCGGGAGTGTGCGGCGTTTTTTTAAATCCCAGCCACACACTTACACCACGCCCAGGAGCAATTGTGGACAGGTGTATTTGTGCTTAACGGGGAAGGCACTGGACTGGGTATCTGGGTATCAAGCCTGGGACTTGGACCAACGTCTCAGGGAGGACCTCCTCTACCTTTTGTTCTATCTCCTCACCACATGCGACTTCCTCACCCCAGTGGAGCTGTGGTCCGGAGGTGGTCGAGGAGCGTATGCCTGGCCCGCAGGTGGTCGAGGAGCATCATTCTGCTCCTGAAGAGGCCTGGGGGCCTCGTTCTGCTCCTGAGATGTCCTGGGGGCCTTGTTCTGCTCTTGAGGAGGCCTGGGGGCCTTGTTCTGTTCCTGTCACGGATGCCAGGATGCCTTGTTCTGTTCCTGTCACGGAGGCCAGGAGGCCTCGTTCTGTTCCTGTCACGGAGGCCAGGAGGTCTCGTTCTGTTCCTGTCACGGACACCAGGAGGCCTCGTTCTGTTCCTGTCACGGAGGCCAGGAGACCTCGTTCTGTTCCTGTCACGGAGGCTGTGATGCCTTGCCCGGTTCCTGTCACGGAGGCCGGGAAGCCTCGCCTCGATCCTACTCTTTCAGGGTATTGGATTGTTCATGGACCTGGACCCCCATTATCCCTTCTATGTTTATCTGGTTTATTTGAGTATTTATTTATTTATTCTATTTTTTTGTTTGAGTATTTTAAGTTTCGCTTATAGCCTCAGCCTCAGGTTTTTGTTCATTATTTATCCCATGTTCTCTCGTTCAGGCTCCCTTCTCTCATGTTCTCGTTCAGGCTCCTTTCTCTCATGTTCTTGTTCAGGTTTCTTTCTCTCATGTTCTTGTTTAGGTTCCCTTCTCTCATGTTCATGTTCTCGTTAAGGTTCTCCTTTCTCGTCAGGTTCAGGTTCTCCCTTCTCGTCATGTTCAGGTTCAGGTTCTCCCTTCTCATCATGTTCAGGTTCAGGTTCCCCCCTCTCATGTGCTCTCTCGTTCAGGTTCCCCATCTCATATGTGCTCTCTCGTTCAGGGTCCCTTGTCTCAGGTTCTCTCAGTTCAGGTTCCCTTCTCTCATGTTTTCATGTTTAGGATCTCCCTCTCTCATGTTCAGGTTTCCCTCTCATGTTCTCATGTTCAGGTTTCTCATGTTCTGGTTTCCCCTCTCTCTCTCGTTCAGGTTTCTCACCCTCTCTTGTTCAGGCTTCTCATGCTCAGGTTCCCCCCCCTCTCATGTTCTTTCTCGTTCAGGCACGGGCTTGGCTGCGCTTGAGCGCTCTCGTGTGCGTGCGTGAGCGTGTGCGCAGCTGAGTCTCGTCAAGCGCTGATTCGCTCGTTTTATAAGCCGGCAGCTTTCTCCTAGGGGCCGTTGGATCATCTCGCCTTTTTGCCCTGAATGTCTTTTTCCCATGATCAAGTTCAAGTTTGTAATCCTGTCTCATCTACGGTATTTCCTTTAGTTTAAATATTGTTAGTTTTATTCATTTAGGTTTTGTTTTTTTTCTTTTTGTCAAATAAAATGAACTATTCAAACCCACCAATCCTGCGTTTGGGTGCGCTCTTTATCCCCGATCCAGCTCCCCCCACTCTCTCTGACAGTAAGAAGTGTCGGCGCGGTAGTGTAGGGGTAAATACGGTTGCCTCACAACAAGAAGGCCCCAGGTTCGACAACGTATTTCATCCATTCGTGAGAATAAGTGAATTTATGTTACATATAAATGCAGTTATTGGTGAAATTGGAGACTACTTCTCTTACTTAAATTAAATACTTACGTAAATTAAACTTTCTTTGGGAATCAAGTTCATCCCAAACATGTTTTCTTAAAAGAAGTTGAGTCAGAATCATGACAGCAAGAGGTTTTTGGCACAGGAACACTGTCATGCTGGAACATGGAACTTTGGACTGTGAAGTTTAGGTTTGACCATTGGGTAGACAATAGGTTTAAAGCTAACCCTGAGCAAAAAGATTTGATTATTCATGCAAAGCTTTAACCAAGACTAAAGAAGGTAACTGACTAAAGATGATAAACGAGTGAAAATCCAAAAGAAAGATAAGAGATGGCGAACAGCTTCCTTCTATCAGGAAGTGTTAGTGGTTCATTTCCTGTCACCTCACACAGCCTCAGCAGCAGCAGTGTGTTCTGGGAAAAGTCCTTGACAGCTGTGGGCTTTGGAAAAAAATTAAATAAAATTGTTTTTTTCTGGTGGCTGTAGGATCAAAATCTACAGCCAGAGTGAAATTTAATATGAGACCCAGCAGAGCCCAGACGTCATTAGAGTTTATTAAAAAAAAGTCTGCAAAAGAAAAGGTCAGTGGTGTAAAACACAGCTGAAGCATAAAGCGAAAAGATATCCAGCCATATCTGATTATAATACAAAGCAGGAATAAACAGGAAAAAATCATCTCATACATTTGATGCAAACAATATGGCAGAAAATTGCGACGTGGTGGCATACTGGTTTGATTCCCCAGCCGTACTTGCTTCGGTTTCCTCCTGGTACTCCGGTATCCTCCAACAGTCCAAAAACATATACATTAGGTTGATTCTAAATTGCCTATATGAGTGTGTGCGGTTGTTCGTTTATGAACTGGCAACCTGTCCTGGGTGTACACTTGCCTTTCGACCTATGTGGGCTGTGATAGGCTTCAATGATCAGTGACCCTTGATGAATAAATGAATGAATGATTTTGTGGGGGCATTTTGCCTTTACTTACATGACAGAAAGAGATGACAAGGGGGAAAGAGAGTGAGAATTGGGGGGGGGGGGGGTTAGGATTGGAAAGGACCAAAGGTGGAAGCGAACTTGGGTCAACAGAATAACTGTGCCTGTGGATGTCGGCACCTCAACCATCTACCTCACGTCTGGATTTTATAGCAGTTTTCATTTGTCTAGAAGGAATGTGACTGAATGTAAATCAACCAATTGTTACAAAAACATGCAGTCGTAGGTCGTTTACTTAAGAAAGTATTGTGTCTTATACTATCCGTTGGTTTTGTAATGTTGATTGTAAAATCCAGCATTTAGTACCTGAAACAGCTGTGTGAAAATGATGCCTCATGCTCCCTGAATCACTCTTTCACAATTTTGTACACAGGTAGTGTACAAAAAACACAACACACACCTCAATCAACTTTCTCAACCCCTGCTTTACTTTGAGACCAGGTCCTTTCTATACTAACATCTTGTGGAAATCAAGAAAGAAAATGGTTCTGGAAGAAATCTTCTCTATCTGCCTGCTATATCCTGAGTGAAAACAGGAGTTAATTAGCTTTATGGACCGTTTACATGATGAAATGTAGCTAAACAGACAACAATGTTCAAAATGTTATGCAATCGATAAATGCAAGAGGAAAGAAAGCCACGATGCCCTAATTTCTTTAATGAAGTGCAATTTTGGAAGTGCACACTTTAGTTGATAGATGTGCAAGGATACATGTGCTCTGATTTCCAGAATTGGGTCTGTTTAAGACACGTCACCCATCTGTATCAAACGTCAAGCCTACGTCACTGTCGCGACACTGTCAGAATGGAAGGGGAGACTTGGAATGGGGCTAAGGAGTGCACCCAAACGCAGGATTGGTGGTATAAACTAAACTTTTTTTTTTGTTCATAAGTCCAAAAAAAATAAAAACAATCACAGGATCTAGATTTCAATTCCAGGAACTAGACTAGACGAGGCGAGACCAGACCAAACCAGACTAGACCAGACCAGACCAGACCAGACCAGACCAGACCAGACCAAACGAGATCAAAAAACTCTTAACTTGACCAAGCACAAAAACGGGGGGAAAAAGGGTGAAAAAGAAGGCGATGACCCAACAACACTAGGAGAAAATGTCTAATCAGCGCGCGGCAATGAGACTCAGCTGTGCGCGCACTTACGCACACACGGGAGCGCTAAAGCCCAGCCGAGCCCGTGCACGCATGACCGCGCAGCGGCAGCGCACTGGAGACGTTCATCACCGAGGGGGGCATGACAGACACCCTTCCTATAAAAAACTACAAAAATGATTAAAAAAAAGTATAGTATACAAAATCATTAAAAATGATAACTACAACTTTCCTATCCTTATCTATATTGCCAATCTTCCCAACAGTCCGATGGTTTGACACGTCACACCCCCAGATAAAGGGGGTTAAGATGTTCACCAGCAAATTGGGACACCTTATACACTTTTGCCCATCTGCAGGAACATGCAAATGAGGGGCATATGGGTGTAAATGCGGGTATTGGGACAGGACCAAACAAAAAGAAAAAAACCCAATGGTACCCATAACGTTGATTATTTACCTATAATAGCATGTCACAGAGAACTTCCTATTTCTTCTTCCTCATCTTGTCCCACTTTTTTCTTCACACTGGGCAGAACATTCTCTGAAATTCTGCACACACTGTTCCACCACTGACTAAAAGCTTTCAAACTGAACAAACAGCGTGATAATTGGAATGATTTATCTGCTCTGGAAGAGCACTCAGGAACATCCATTCAAATATATTAACACCCAAATGGAAGGTTTTTGAAAAAAAAACAACCCACCTATGCTGACAATGTTCTAACGTAGATGGTGTTACTGGGTTTTTTTTCCCTGCCTCCTCTTTATCTTCAACTTTTTTTCTCTCTTTAACTCAGTGATTGTTCAGGTTGGTTTTTAATGTCTAGTTGGCTGATCGAATGAATTAGAATAAATAAAATCCATTAAAAATTACAAAAGGGGTCATTACTGCATGGTAACATTAGAACATCACAGAAATCTTTGGAGGCAGATGGGTGACCATTACAATTCGGTACATCAGGGAACATGTGCCCTTGTGCTAAAGTGTGTAGTTATAAAGAAAACATAGTAAGGGTAGTGGGATACCGTTTTGGTAGAGAAATGAACAGAACCTATGTCCCTGTAAAATCTGTAAAAAGCCTTGCTATAATATCATACATAGCCTAATATAAACTGTAATAATATATATTGATTAAGTAGAAATTGGTGGTTTGTCTATGAGCTATCCAGGGTGTACCCCTGTCTATCACCCTATGTGAGCTATAATAGGCTTCCCCCGTGACCCTGAATTAGGGAATAAGCGGATAAGAAGATGAATGAATGAATGAATGAATGAATGAATGAATGAATGAATGAATTAATTAATTAATTAATTAATTAATGATAAATGGATAACTCTTATAGTACTTTGACCCTTTTGTTTCCACTGGTATTTTGGTTATTTTGGTAACAACCAGGAAAAAGAATCGTTTTTGACATTTGACTCATTTTATGTTAACGCCAACCAAAAATATTTCATAGAAGTATTATAATTTGAATATATTACAAAATGAAGGGCACAATCAAATTGTATACTGTAGAAACACGAATCCATCTAAAGCAGAACTTACCGTAATGTTCGACTTTCCGGCATATTTTCCATATTTCAGTAACAGCGGCTTCACCATCTTTTTCTGAGCGACTATCTGTAGAAAGATTAGAAGATAAATGCTAATTACTGTTTTTCTATTATTATTATTATTATTATTTTTATTATTATTATTATATTATATATGTTATTAAGCATTTACCTGACCAAGTGTGCATTCCATCCCACCCAGGAAGTCGTCATCACGTGTGCCGATGCTGTGGGTCCCATGGATATCGTAGACTTCGAAGCGCAGCTTTTGCACCTCCTCAAAATAGTAATCTAACATCAGAACTTTGGCAAACACTGGGTTCAGGTTGCTTTTGATCACCTCGGTGCGATCCAGCTGAAGAAACCACACAATGAAGTCAGCTCAGTGAAGGTTCTGACAATGTCGTTAATGCCATTTAATACACACAGAAAAATTGAGGGGCCTTTTTTGTGTGTCTTCATTCATTCATTCATTTTCTAACCTAATTCAGGGTCACAGGGCTCTGTCGCTATGTGCGCTGAAAAGCAAGGCACACCCCCACGGATAATCATCAATCAACCTAATGTACATGTTTTTGGACTGTGGGAGGAAACCGGAGTACGCAGAGAAAATCTACACAAGTGCGGGGAGAGCATGCAGACTCTGCACAAAAAAGTGAGTGTGGGTGTGGGTGAGTGTGGTTGTTCGTCTATATGTGGTCCTATATGATGGGACTGGTGACCTGTTCAGGGTGTATCCCTGTCTCTCTCCCTATATACGGTGGGATAGGCTTTAGCAGACCCCTGTAGACCCAAAGCCAGGTGGAAGATGACTGACTGACTGACTGACTGACTGACTGACTGACTGACTGACTGACTGACTGACTGACTGACTGACTGACTGAATGAATGAATGACTGACTGACTGACTGACTGACTGACTGACTGACTGACTGACTGACTGACTGACTGACTGAATCAATAAATGTTTAGTCAGTCAGTTTACTAGCGTATTATTATGAATGAATACACATGAGCTCATAAAAACAACAACTAAATTAAACATATTAATTTGTCAAATTTGCATGTAGTGGCGTTCAGAGCGAGAGAGATAGAGAGAGAAAGAGAGAGAGAGAGAGAGAGAGAGAGAGAGAGAGAGAGAGAGAGAGAGAGAGAGAGACAGAGACAGAGACAGAGTGAGAGAGAGAGACAGAGACAGAGAGAGAGAAACAGAGACAGAGACAGAGACAGAGAAAGAGAGAGAGAGAGAGAGAGAGACAGAGAGACAGAGAGTGAGAAGACAGAGACAGGGAGAGAGAGAGAGAGAGAGACAGAGAGTGAGAAGACAGAGACAGAGACAGAGAGAGAGAGAGACATACAACCACCTAATAATTTCTAAACTGTGGAGTCGTCGGAAGTGAAATGATCGCGACTGCAGAACTCGTGAAAGCGTTTAGAACACCAGCGATGTTAACTTAAAGAAAGTTCCTAACAATTGTTCAGTTAAAGAAAATAAGATAAATATCAGTGCTCTGAATGAGGAGGTCCACCAAATGAAGGTTCAGCAAATGGAGGTCCACCAAATGAAGGTTCAGCAAATGGAGGTCTATTAACGGAGGTCCATTAAATGGAGGTCCACCAAATGGAGGTCTACTAAATACCAAAACCATGAACAGAATTAATGTTAGTGAAGCTTCCACTTGTTTCCTGTTTCTCACTTCCCATTTTCACCAGACCTCCACCCAGACTGTGTGCTTGTACACCACTGCCTCACTGTCAGACATTCCTGCCTCAAAGTCAAACATTCCTGCCTCACTGTCAGACATTCCTGCCTCACTGTCAGACATTCCTGCCTCAAAGTCAAACATTCCTGCCTCACTGTCAGACATTCCTGCCTCACTGTCA
>JAOTRA010088188.1:0-12162 GCA_026260255.1 Pseudolaguvia tuberculata | reverse complement strand
GGGGGGCGGCGGTGGAGAAAGAACCTTAAAGAACTTTGTGTTCATTCAGACAAAAGAAATGACGACCATATTCTTCATGTTAGCTAAAAACGTGACATTTTTTGACAAAAGAATCTGAACGGTCATCCTCTTACTAATTGTGGTAAATTATTAAGCTAAGACAAGGATGTGCTTTGAGCCATGTTACTTATAGCGTACAGTAACGAAATAATAAGTTATTTCATTTGATTGATGTTACTTCCTTTTGATTAAAGTACTTAATCTAGCAATTGATGTCAGATTGAGTTGTTGAGTTGCATTTAGATTCATTGGCTTAAATGTGCAGTAGGACATCTTTAAAAAAAGGTCTCGCCATTAATGACCAAAGCTACACCTTCTGTACGTGTGAACGCACATAGATTAGACGACCAGAGACAAGATTACTACAATACATCATGTGTCATTCAGTGATGAGAAAACTTTATAATAAAGTTGGTGAAAGCACTAAAATACCAAACAATACAAATAAAACCTTGTCTACACACTGTTGTGCTATTCTAGTTCAGCTATATAAGCTATTGGTTACTATAGAAACACACCAAAATCCAATCATACTATATTCCAACCGGTCAAAAAAAAAAAACCACCCGCATGCAACCATGGCATCATCTTTTAGACTCTTTGGCTATTGTAGTTGACTCCAGTGTGGAAACACGGGTTTTCACAGCATTATTTTTTCTGATGTAATTGATTGCTGAATACAATATTACCAGATAAACTTAAAAAAGTCAATTTAACTTAAAAGTAGCTGAAATCCCATTTTAATTCTAGTTTTCTTTTACATTGATGCTGTTAAATATAAAACGTTAAATATAAAACAACTGATCAAGCTCATTTTTTCTAGCACATCAAATTTAAAATCAGGTGAAAAAACTACCCAATCTGGCAACCTCGGCTATGCAGAGGTACACAAATAAATATGTCTACATGCAGGTAGGAAAGTCTATCATCATGTTCAGACCAAACATTTTGATTGGATGAGGTTTTTTTTGGTCCTACATCATTCAAATCTTCTTACCTGCTTATTCCTTAATTCAGAGTTACAGAAGGGTTTGCTCGAGCCTATCCCAGCACACAAACGGTGAGAGGCAGTGTCACACAGACGAACAACCCCTCACACAAACATATTAACCACTACGGGCAATTTAGAATCACCAATCAACCTAATGTACATGTTTTTGAACTGTGGGAGGAAACCCAAGTACCAAAAGGAAACCCACGCAAGCACCGGGAGAACATGCAAACGCGGCACAGAAAGATCCCCGGCCCGGGTATCGAACCCGGGACCTTTTTGTTGTGAAGCAACTCTGTTAACCACTACACTACCGCACCACTGCCTTCCACAGAATAAATTTGGATCACTTTCTAAGCAGCAGGACAAATCATTTATGATAACGTTTTTAAACATTTGCACAGTTGCTTGCTAGAAAATAATATTCAAACAATTTGTAATGCACAGAAATGAAAATGTGATTCAACACACCTGAACAGTGGCTTATACTACAACCACAAAATAGCATTCAACAGATACGGTGCACAAAGTGTATGAATTAATCTAGTTTCAGTCATGGAAGTATGTCTGACTTAAGAAATAATGGACAATGTGTGTTGATGTACCTTAAACATGTGGCTCTTATTCTGAAAAAGAATGGCGATATACTTGTAGTCTGCATAAGCCCAGTAATCTGAAAGGGGATAGTTCGAAAAGGGGCCGACAGATACTGTGCCACTTCCGCTCGTCCAACGCAGGAATTCTGCAAGTGTTGCGTCGACATATGAGCACTCGGTCTCAAAAAGAGGTCCTGATAAAAAAAAAATAAATAAAAAAAAAAGACATGAAGAATTAAAAGGTGTCTAGAAACAGAAAGGTTGTTAAGGAAAATCACGTTCGAACCTCTAGTTATACTTCTTCCTCTTATACACTTCCTCAATAAATAGCCATAATACAGTGTTTTCTTTTAAGTGGACCAGAAATTGCATCTTGGTACTCTTGGATCACGTCTGGTTCAGAACAAAAGTAAAATTGACTCTGCATACCAATTGTATAACACAGTATTGGACATGTCGACTAGTTTTGTGTAGAGGGAACAAAATAATCTATTGCCTGCAGTGCTGCACACCAGGACACCTTTTAGAAAAAGCTCCTGCAAAACTAATACTTTAAGCCTGCAGCAATAATTCCTTGCATTATTAAAAAGGTTTAGCTCTACAGACATACACAGTGGTGTGAAAAAGTGTTGGTCCCCTTCCTGATTTTCAATCTTTTTGCATGTTTGTAACACACTCAGATGTGATAAACCAGTGTTGTTTTAACAGGGGGGCAAACTCTTTCTCACACAGGGCCATATAGTTTTGGAGTTTGTTTTCCCTTAATAAAAACCTTAATGTAAAAACTGTGTTTTGTGTTGACTCATGTTATCTTTGACTAATATTTTAATGTCCATAGTCTGATGATCTGAAACATTAAAAGTCTGACAAACATGCAATAAGGGGCCAACACTTTTTCACACCACTGTAGGAACTGCGAAACGTTCCAATCATACGGTGAGGGCATTTTGCTCCTTTATTTATAAGACATGAAATAGGGGAAACAGAGGTGGAAACTAGGGTCAAAGCACAGGCTTTTAAACTGCTGAATAAATAGCTAAACCCACACAAGCGCGGGGAGAACATGCAAACTCTGGATAGAAAAAACCCTGGCCCAAGAAATTGAACCCGGGACCTTGTTGTTATGAGACGACTGAGCTAACTACTATGCCACCACACCGCCCCTATTTCACAATTTATATACAGAAATGTATTAAATACATAATTTGTCCTTTCTTTCGATTGTTTTTAAAATATGTGACATATTTTATATGACAGTTGGGGTGAAAGTGGCAGATGTAGCGGACAGGGTAGTGTGGAGAACAGTGATCCGCTGTGGCGACCCCTAACGGGATCAGCCGAAAGGAGACGAAGAAGAAGATTATTATAATGATAATAATAAGGAAACTTATTTCACACATGAACCACCATGGATGAAGCTGAGCAAATGAGACTCTCCTCACCCTTTTGTTCACACCGCTTCCCAATCCGAAAGCGCACAGACTTCTCTAAACAAAGTGCCAGATGATCCAAAGTCCAATCGCGTCCAGGCCAGTTATCAGTCATGTTGATGAAAACTGCTGGTTTGTGCAGTAACTGCATGATCGTACGTGCTTCGTCTGGCCTGAAGGGCTTAGCAGTCATATCTGCAGAGGTCACTGAACAGAAACACAGTTTGAAAGGTTCACATCTTTGAAACCCCACAACCGTTTGATCTTATTCACTATAAAAGGTTCCATTACATCAGTTAGCTTGTAGAACAAGTGATGGAATTTATTCTGTGGATTTTATAGAATGGTTACACACATTCAACACGTTTTGAACCAGAGTAATTTACATTCATTTCATTGAGCAAAGGTGGTGTGGTGGTGTTGTGGTTAACACTGACGCCCAACAACAAGAAGGTACCAGGTTCGAGTCCTGGATCGGGGATCTTTCTGAGTTTCCAATCCAAAAACACGTACATTAAGTTGATTGGAGATTCTAAATTGGCCAACGGTGTGAATGTGTGTGACTGAGTGGTTGTTTGTCTATGTGTGGCCCCATGATGGACTGGCGATCTATACAATGTACCACTGCCGCTTGCACTATGTGTGCTGGGATAGGCTCACATTACATACATTAAAATTATATACATTAAAATTTCGTATATGAAGAACATGTGACGATGAATCAGGACGAGCCAGAAAACACACTTAGCGACACACTTAGCTATAAACCACACTATGTTTTAGCGACATACCAGCTAATTGCTACCGAGTATACATATATACACTGCTAAATTCTTTACAGTACAAAAAATCGAGATCTGTCTCTACTGATCGTAAACAAACTCACGTGAAATCCTACATATGTTTTACCAGCAATAAAGTTTTAAAAAAAAAAAAAAAAAAACAGACAGGAAGAGAAACTACGGCCATTCGGGCTCTAACAGGAAGACACCGCAATATATATCCAAATTCATCACTCCAAAATGGCGACCAGAGTCGTTTTAGTTTCAATCATGTGTCGTCACGTCCGTTGGCAAGAGCCGCATGCGCAGTACAGTTTATATTCTGTGGCTGTTGTCAGCTGTTGTTTACGTTTGTGGATACAAACACTGGGGATAAGTGTGCTTAGTTTTCGGCCAGATTTTTACACCAGACAATAGAAGAATAAAAAGGGAATTAGGGTTAATTTAATGGGTGCCGTGGAGAGCACCGACAGGGAGAGAGAGCCGTTACTCGGGCCAAACCAAAGTGACCCGAGGATCCAGCCAGTGATCAGCAGCGGCAGGGTATACCGACGAAGATGGTTCGTTTTGATCTTATTCTCTCTCTTCTCTTTTTTGCAAGGGATGGTGTGGAACACATGGGGCCCCATTCAAAACTCAGCCAAGCAAGCTTTCGGCTTCTCATCCACGGAGATCGCTGTGTTAGTCATTTGGGGTCCAGTGGGTTTCCTCCCTTGGCTCCTGTTTATGTGGCTGATGGACAAAAAAGGTGTGTGTGTGTTTTTCCCCCCATCTTTTTTATTTATGTTGTCAATCAAAAAAAATGTTTAACTTAAAAATCTCCTGTGATGTCCTGTGATACCTTACCTTCTTTAAAAACCCCAAAGTATCTCAGTTTCTTCCTGTGGTTCTTAGAAAGAGGATAATTTCACTGAAATCACACACGTGTCTGATTTAATCATTGTTACAAGGTTTTTTCCATAATACTACAGATTAAACAATCATACTGAATAAAAGGTGGTGAATGTGATGTGAATATATTAGGAAGGTTATCCGTAATGTCAATGTCGAATTTGTAAAATGTAAGTGCAGTGGGAAAGTGGTAGCCTAGTGGTTAAGGTGTTGGATAACAAACATCTTAACCACCAAACAACCACTGATATTCAGATTGATACACTTTAAAGTTTCTAAATAATATTTATATTTACAGCATTTGGCATATAGACAATTTCATCTCTCATTGTTGCACTGAACAATTGGGGGGTAAAGGACTCTGCTCTGGTAAAGGGGTGGCGCTGGTGGTTAAGATGATTACCAGAAATACTGGGGTTCAATTCACCACCAAGCCACCTGTGGGCCCCTGAGCAAGACCCTTAACCCTTAATCGCTCAGTTGTAAGTCGCCCTGGATAAGGACATTAGGCTTATCAGTGTTTTTGTTAACATTTTGTCAAGCAAAGTTAATGGAGCACCTTTGTGCTTTGCATCTTGCTGTTAAACTATCTTTAAACCAGATTAGACAGCCATCTACAATTGTATTGAAATCTCACCTGACCACTCACCTGACCGGTCATTAGATGATCCTTTGTGAATAACAGGAAATGAAGCACATTATAAATGCTCATGATGATCCGATGGGAAATTTATGAAGGTTAATAAAGGAGGTTGAGAATGATAATAGAAAATGTTATAATAAAAAAAGGGAAATCATTATTTTGAATTTCTTTCTCATTAATGAAAATTCCTCTTTATGAAAATTAAATATAAATATAACTTAGTTTCGGTTATATAAATATAACTTACTTTAATTTCTAACAAGAGACATTTTATAAAGAAAGCTTATAGATAAACACTTTTCTATACTTTGGTTCTGTGAATGTCAACAATTCAGAACAGTATCCAGTTCTTTTTCATTTAAAAAATATTATTAATAAAAATGCAATTTGCATAAAGCTTTTGCTGTAGGGCTCACACAATTACTGTGAAAATTAAGTTCAATTATTGTCAATTATAAATTATTACAGTGATGTATGAAATACTCAGTTAAACATTTTGACCATACATGCATGCACTGAAAAAGAATTGAAGAGTTCCAAGTGTTTTAATCTACAATGGTGCAAACACTACAATATTCCAGAAATTAAGCATGTTCATTTTCCTGTCGCAGCGCGAGGGTGTAGTTGGCGCAATTGCCTCCCGGCTAAAAGGTCCTGGGTTCTATTTTCGGGCCTCATGTGTGGGTTGTATGGGTTTACTTTGGGTATTCTGATTTCCTCCATAGTCCAGAAACATGTTCAGGTTTATTGATGTTTATTAATTGCCCATAGGTTAGAGAGGGTGAGAGTGAGAGTGAGTGTGTGTCTGTGTGGCCCTGCAATGGACTGGTAACCTGTCCAGGGTGTATTCCTCCCTTTTGCTGTTTGTGTTGGTATAATCTCCAGTCTGACCTCGAAATAGGTACTAAGTGGGTAAGAGAATGAATGAATGAATGAATGAATGAATGATTATGTATCATATTTTCATAGAAATATCAGTCACGGACAGTAACCCTTTAAATCTCAGTAACATTACACATGGCAGTAGAACACAGGCTACATTCACACAAGCAAGTAACAATGCAGCATGTGTTACACGCTGCTCTCGACATACTGTAGGCTCTTAGCCACACTTGCGGATCTTCTAAACTGGAATGTATCCAATTTTGACTACTTCATGAATTAAAAGAATTATGACTAGATAATGCAACTGGCTCCAACAACCTCTGTGGCACTGACGTGTTCTTTCAGCTTCATTTCCTCTTAGGGGCTTGTTCAGACTAAACATTTTTTCTACTGACGTTTCATAATTATACCAATGGATAGTACTGCAGTCATTTGTTAAAAGTTGTTTGATTATGATAAAGAATGAATGAAAATAAAAAGATGAAACACATAGCCATGCTGTGTCTTACACACACACACACACACACACACACACACACACACACACACATTATTATTGATATTTTAGATGGTAGTCGTCAGAATTTGTGGTAGTGATTGTTGCAAGAACATTAAAATCAGGCCCTGATGTTTGGTGAGAAGATCTGGGCTATAGTCAATGTTCCAGTTTAACCCAATGGAGTTTAGTAGGGTTGAGATCAGAGCTTTGTGTAGAACATTTACCGTCTTCCAAACCATCTCTGAAAAAACCAACAACGTTATGGAAATTTATTCACAGTTCCTCATTAAGGATTTTCAGTTCCAGTAAAGAATTATGTAATGCTTTAACATACAAAGGCATTATATGTGTTCTGTGCTTTTAACTTTGTGATAATACCATAATAATACTAGAGTTATTATATCATTTATTGCCATATATATGATTCTATAGTTGCAATTTGTTTAGTGAATTGTTGATTTACACATAATTACATGTCACATTGTTTTATCGATTGAAATGTTTTATAATTGCGCATTTATATTGCACCCAATCACCAATAGGCAGTCATTGAAGAGGCAAGTGTGCATTAGAGCATTATGTGTCAATATTTGTGGTGAAGATACGGTTTGTACCTATTGATCCAAATGTTATCTGCACAGTCCATTTAACCGTGCAAAATAGTAGCATGCCGTAGGGCTACCGAATAGTATAAATAGAATAGAATGTGTACATTACAGGATGTGCCATGTCGAATAAGGATTATTGTTGACTGCACCACAGATTTGTGAATTAATTGCATAGAAAGATGCACAGAAAAATTATTGGGTTACAGTGAGACCAATTCATAAAACCTAAAACACAGTGTTTAATAAAGAGCTTTTTATTTTATCATTTATTTTATTTATCTATTGTTACAATTTGTGTCTTATTTATTTTATGCAAATGCACTTCTCATAATCATCTCAAATGTTCTAAAATAATGAATCTGCTCAATTCTTTCATGTTGCAATATCTATCGCAAAAAAAAAAAACATTAGCGCAATTTTTCCCTAGCATGTAGTATATAGCAGGAATTAAACACAAATGACATTGTAAAATGAAATAGTTTGGTTTTAGCTTTTTCATTAACAAAGTGTAAAAGTCTGCTGTATCTTTGCTTTAGTGGTTTTCACCTTGTGAATTGCAGTTATGAGTGAAAATGCTCTGCATTCATGACACTCAACCCCCTGCGGTGTCACTGTTCCTGAACAGAAGACTTTTAGTACAAAGTCAGTCAGTAAAAGTGCAGGCTGTTAAGAGTTTGTCACTTATATAACATTCAGTCTGTGTAGCTCAAAGCGACAGTCGTGTAAAGCGCTTGATTAGTGAAGGAACTTCGGTGAAACCTGTTTGAGTAAAGTACATTCCTACTGAACACGATTTTACAGGCAGATTACCTGCAACCAGCCTGCACCACTCAATGAATTATTTATATTTGTATATCCCACTTTATAAGAAAGTCGGGGTCAAAGCACAGGGTCAGCCATGATTCAGCACCTCTGGAGCAGAACAGGACCTGGTGCAAAGGTCCAGCGGTGGTAGTTTGGCTTGGATAACAACCTGGGCTTTAACTTTTGATGCCACTCCGGCTCCATATACCACCAACTATACCCAATATGGTTTTATATAATAGGCATAAAAATGGATTTATGTAATCGTCTGAGAATCAAAGAGAGAGATCATGAAACTGTAATTGGAGGTTAGTTTTGTATTCTGTACTCCTGGGCCACCTTTGCCTTTTGCTCAGAGCCCCCTTGAACTTTGAGCCCTGTTACCCTGTATAGAACATTTAAGGAGATGTAAAGTAGGAATATCAGGTTTTCATCACATGACAAGGCTACCCAGGCCACGTCTATGAGCATAATGCTGAAACCACTGACAGGCAAGGTAAAGAACACTGATTTAACACAAGGTGCAGGTTGTCCTAATGTCATCAAGGATCTGTAAATGTTAATGACTGACTGGTGTCATCCACAGTGGGTAGACTTTCTGCTCAGCAATTGGCTTAATTGCTGAATTGCAGTTAGCAACAGTACCAGCTCTGTCATGGCCTATTGGCAACACCAAAATGATGCAAAACACCAAAGCAGACAACGGTAGATTTTTGACATGATACATGGTGTATTTCTTTTTAGGATCACAAATATTATTAAATAAATAGTTTATGCTTTTGGATCATGCATCATTTGGCAATAATCTGATTATTTGTGGGATATTAAAACTCTCTGCAAAATCCTTTTAGAAGTTTGTTGCAAATTCTCAGAACAAGTAGCTATATTAATGTGTTCTATTACACCCCTGCCTACTTCTGAAGACGAGCGCTAGCAAATCAACCCCTTGCCTTCAGAGTCGCTGTGAATGATTGGTACATGTTTGATTTTGAGAACACCAGCAGTCTGGCATCTTTCTTTGTGTCGAGATTTACTGCACAGTGTAAAATAATCGTTTTTCGCACCAGTAGGTTTTTTTTTTCCTCAAAGGAACCAAACGTGGGAGAAAGACAAAAGTGTCGGTTGTAAGTGCTTGTAAAAGGATGATAAAATTGAGTTACAGTTAAAACAGAAAGGGTCATGGAACATGTGACAATTATTAAACAATAATTTTTTTGTCGAACGAAGTTTTGTTCGATAAAAAAGCCTTTTCTTTCAGGTTCTCAATTTTCGGAATATCTCCGATTACATTTACACAAATGTGTATAAACTGAAAAAGTAATACTAAGCTTTAAGGTGTTCATCCATTATACTGATTTCTCTTGGGCACTGTCTCAGGAGGAATAATGTATAAACTTTGTATGGAATGCAGAAAAACAAATAAATTGAAATGAAATGTGTTTGTGTTTGTTACCATCTTTCTTTCTGTTATCCTACTATCCATGTGACCTGTGTTGCAGGTTTGCGGGCCTCTCTGCTACTCACGGTCTTCTTCATGCTGTTGGGTGCCATTCTACGCAGTATTCCACTCTCAAACCTGCAACATAGACGCTGGTAAGATTCTCATTCATGTTGCACAATTACCATCTATGTCCTAAAAAATATATTATAAAGATCAGAAAAATGTTCACATGCCTTAAATCCATATTCATTTCACTTCCTTGTGCCATTCTTTTGGGCCTCCTGCTATGTTCATTTTGATGGTTTGTGTCATTGGGGTGGATTATTGGTTCATTATTTAGCAGCCTTGTACTACCTGGAAGGCCAGTTTGATTTGCTGTGATGTAAGGTGGCTGTAAAAGTGATTTGTGACGTGTAGATGTGGTTTCTAAATCCATGCAAAGCAAAACAACAAATGTTATATCTAATTTTACACTTCAGCATTGCCAAAATCAATATCTTTTTCTGAAATTGTTGATCTATTTTCTTTAACAGCATGTCTCTAATTGCAGACGAGCAAACCTATTTCACTATCAATTCCTATTTGAGTTTATTATCAAAGGTGCTGTTTGTTGTATAGGATCTAAACTTTATAGTTAACAAATGAAAACTGTTTATTTTTATCATAAGACAATGAGTAATTATGTATATGTTGGTCTATAGTGTCGGTACTTTGTAGAAGTCCGGCATGATGCTGTTTCTTCATGTTTCTCATCACTAAAGTGTAAAAGTATAACTATCGCAATATTTGTTTTTACAATAAATTTCCAATACTCTAACCTCTGGTATCAAAACCTATTTAAATCAAGCTTTAAAGCGGTTTAGGTTCACATTTTATTAAAACGCTCAGTTTGTGCCAAATGACTTCCAAATGGCTTGTTGTTTGAATTTTACATAGATTTTTTTATTTAATGTATCGGAGCGGTGACATAGTGGATAGCACGGTCGCCTCACACCAAGAAGGTGTCTGATTCGATTTCTGAACCGGGGATCTTTCTGTGCAGAGTTTGCATGTTCCTGCGTGTGTTTCCGGTTTCCTCTCACCGTCCAAAAAACATGTACATTAGGTTGATTGGTAAATCAAAATTGCCCATAGGAGTGAATGTGTGTGAGTAGTTGTTCATCCATGTGTGCCCTGTGACTGGTGTACTGTGTACCCCTGGTTTACCCCTGCCTCTTGCCCTATGTGCTCTGGGATAGGCTCCAGCAGACCCCCGTGACCCCGATTTAGGAAATAAGCGAGTAAGATGAGTGAATGAATGAATTTAATGTATTGCAGTATATTGCAATTTGTATTATATTGCCATCTACCATGATGTACAGTATTGTCACCTATGTATCATGGAGTGTATGATGTGCATCATAAGGCTGATGATGTGCAATTAAAGGATGATTTATGTGCAGATAAACTTGGGGAATTGAGTAAGTAGTCATTTAAACTCGCTGTAAAATGATATTAACTAAATTGGGCTAAGATGTTTAACAACATAAAACCTAATCTCAATTTTAAAAGTCTGCTGAATGTTGTACTTTAATTCAGTTTTAATGACAAACAAACTGCTGAGTTTTCAGAGCAATTAAATCACTTAGGGTTTAATAAACTGGATAAAATCCCCTTTTCTTTCTTGGCCTAAGGATGTTTTACACCACGATTGTGAGTACGTTTCCTGTTTGTTTCTTAATGACTGACACCATGCAATGAGAATACTTTACTGAGAGATTAAGAAAGCTTTGTTCTGTTAATTAAGACCTTTTTCTCCAATCGTTTAAACATCACCGATCAGTGGATTTCAAATTAAAGGGCAAAGAGGTGAGATACAAGAGTTTAATTACTTGACGGTCAACAGTCCAGAGCAACAAAGACTACAGAATGTAAATTCCTTTATTTACCACATATCCTTTTTTACAGCAGAACAATGAAATTCTTTCTTGGCATTTCCCATCTTAGTAAGTTGAAATCAGAGTGCTGGATCAGCTATGATACAGTGTCTCTGAAGCTGGAAGGGTTAAAAGTCTTACCCAAGAACCAACAGTAGCAGACTTGGCAGTGATGAAGCCTGAGTCTTGAAGTCTTCCTGGTCTTCCGATCGTTGCCCTAAACTTTTGAGCCAGATATGTGTGACAGAACAATATCAACAAGAAGCAAGGGGAAGGTGCACAAGTTGGTGGTAAAACAGTGGCACAGAGAAAGACACAGGAGATTGAGCTGAATATTTTGGAGTGATGAAGATGGGCAGGATTAGAAATAAGCAAAGCAGTAGTCATAGTTAGAGGACTTTGGTTATGTTACTGCAGACTGAAGGCAAACAGCGAGACCAAAGAGGTGGTATATGGATAGAATGAATAGGTTATGAAGATTGTGGGTGAGAGAGAAAAGGACTCTGGCTAGATAGAGGCAGATGATTCTCAGTGTCGACCTTCTTCTCCTTTCGGCTGCTCCCGTTAGGGGTCGCCACAGCAGATCATTCTTCTCCACACTACCCTGTCCGCTACA
>JAOTRA010088171.1:0-12163 GCA_026260255.1 Pseudolaguvia tuberculata | reverse complement strand
GGGTAGGGTGGAGAAGAATGATCCGCTGTGGCGACCCCTAACGGGAGCAGCCGAAAGGAGAAGAAGAAGAAGACACTGTAAATATATTTAAATATACTGTAAATGCATGTACTTAATCAACCCATCTTATTGTTTCCAAGCCCTTTTTTGTCTTTTTGTCTGTGTTCCTTTTTTTTTTAAACATAAACATTTATTTTTTAGTTAGGTCCGTTTAGACCGAGGGTGGCCTTTTAGGTACCTATCTTAAAGGACCTAACTAAAAAATAAATGTTTGCGTTTTTACACTTCTTACCCACTTGTTCCTTAATTTCGGGTTCATGGGGATCTGCTGGTGTCTATCCCAGCAGCACATAGGGCAAAAGGTAGGGGTACACCCTGGACAGATCCATGGCAGGGCACCCATAGACGAACAACCACTCACACACACATTCACTCCTATGGACCATTTAGAATCCCAAATCAATCTAATGTACATGTTTTTGGACTGTGTGAGGAAACCGGAGTAAAGAGAACATGCAAACTGCACAGAAAGATCCCCAGCCGGGAATCGAAACCAGGACCTTCTTGTTGTGAGGCACCATGCTAACCACTACACCACCGCGCCGCCCATCAAAAATAATAATAACAACAAATAAAAGCTTCAAATTTACTTAATGCTCCTTTTCCTCATTGCCTTTGCTGAAAACTGGCCAATCATGACTTTGTAATCCATGAAAATGGTTAAGTTGTTCACAATGGAACAGCAAATCATAGGTTTTGTCGTTGAAAAGCAAATGTAGTTATACTCATTAAATTGGTATCTTGATGTTCTCAATATAAAACGGGGAAGGGTTGCTGGTTAAAGTTTTAGACTCATATTAGAAAGACGAAGGTTCGATTCCCAGCACTAACAAGTCACCACTGTGCTTCCTTCAGCAAGGTTTGTACATTTAAAAGAAATAAATCTTAAGTTGATCTGGATAAGGGTGTTTGCCAAATACTGCAAATGTACTGGATGATGTGCTGGATTTTACAGTGTTTTAGCGTTAGAGTAAAATGATAATAATAATATCCTTTAACGAACCACCTCTCTGATGAATATAATTCAGACTTATTATATAAGCAAAACATTCCGATCCATTTGTTGATAGAAATCTTTCTATAAATAACTAGTCAAGCTTACATTTTTACTAAAAACACACATCATAAACAAAAAATTGTATATAATTACTCATAATTAGACACAATTAAAGCTAATTATGTATCCATAGAGAAAAGCACCTCAGAGGTCAAGTTGAGCCTCAAGTAATACATGCTTTATATATTGTCAGACTATAAAAACTAGTTTGTATTTGCTTTGCCAGAGTTCCGGTGTGTTATGTGTTGGTCTAATGCCAACAAACCAACAAACTCCTCCAAAGACAAAAACAAAATACTGAAAATCTGGTAAACCCACACTAGCTTTTTTTTTTTTTTTTTCAAAAGTACATGCATCAGATGTTCAGTCAAGAGTTCATAAGCATGGTATCTGAGGCTGAGACTGTATTATTAAAACCAGTAGTATAGTATAGTATAGTATAGTATAGTATAGTATAGTATAGTATAGTATAGTATAGTAAAGTATTTATTTAAAAAAACAATTATAGTAAAAAAATCCTGTTTGGAGAAAGAAAGAAAATCATGAAAAATCTAATGAAATGTTAGTTTCTGCTTAATTTGTACAGGAATAATGAGAGTCATGTACAGTTTTCTTGCTAATGATGAATGTCTGTTGTCCACTCAATAGAGAAATGAACGCTGAAGAGAAGAAATGGTTTCATTGTCGAATAAGAATGACTATACCAGGTGCTTTATGGAGTTTGCATCTTCTCCCCACGCTGACTATGGGTGTACCCCTGCCTCTAGCCCTATGTGTGCTGGAATAGGCTCCAGCAAATTTCTCATGTTAAGACTACTGGTATTGGTCATTTGAATTAAATGTATTTTAAAGCCCTTTTGTTGAAAAGGAAACATCTCCCCAAATTCTCTTTATTCTCAGTTGTTTCTAACAGTTTATTTTAATTTCTCTCATGTTATACTGTATTAGCTGTTTATTGTTTATTTATGTAAAGGATTATAAACTTCAAGCTATAATGTGGCATTTGAAAACAATGGCATTGAAATCAAGTCACCTAAACCGTTTTGTTCTGGTGTGTTATGAATTACGTTGCTTTCTGGTGGTTTCTACAACAAAGTTTTTGTTACGCTAGAGAACCACAGACAGGTAAATCGCATTAAGCACATATCTTTTATTTTCAGAAGAGTGACACACAAATAGAGAGAGTACGGGAAGGGCAGGAGCGAGATTTGGGGCGGACAAACTTTTGGGGCGGAGATTTGGAGAGGTGACTTGGGACAGACGCTGACACAGATGCTGACACAGACGAACAATCAAGCGCACAACACGGCAGACACGATCTGGATCCTGGGAACACTGGAACACAGACAGAAACAAGTGAAAACACAGAGAACTAACGGAATTATTCTCAGAGCCTTTCACTGTCCTTTTAGCTTCATAGAACAAGTTTGGACGCAGAGTGTTCGAGGAGTGGGTTTAAGTAGCGCGCATGATTAGATTGGAACACGAGACAGGTGAGCAGGAGTAGTATACCAGATAGTTGGTGATTGAGAGGGCATGACAGTACCCCCCTCCTGACGGCCCGCTCCTGAGTGCCGAAACAAGCGATGCCATGGTGGTCTCCTGCGTCCTCGTGGTCTTGTGGGTTAACCTGATGGAACTCCTGAATGAGCTAAGGGTCCAGACTGTCATCCCTTATCACCCAAGATCGTTCCTCTGGTCCATACCCTTCCCAATCCACCACATATTCTAACTTACCACCACGGTGCCGGGCTGACAGAATCTCCTTAACCTTGTAAATGGCCCCTTCCTCAGCAAGGAGCGGTAAAGGTGGTTCTTCCTTGACAGAGTCTTTGGAGGCAAAGGCAGGTTAAAAATAAGGCTTGAACTGTGACACGTGGAAAGTGGGGTGAATGCGGTACTCCGGGGGGAGTGACAAAGTAAATGTGACCGGGTTTACCGTCCTGGAGATGGTGAAGGGGCCAACAAACCTGGGACATAGTTTTTTGGATGGTTGTTGCAGTCGCAAGTTCCAGGTGGACAGCCATACCTTCTGACCTGGTTGACAGTCCGGGTTGATGGATCGGTGGACATCAGCGGTGTGTTGCTGTCTGCGGATAGCCTGCTGAAGTTGCTGATGAGCTTGGTCCCAAACCCTATCGCTCTCCTAGAACCCGTGATCTACATCAGACATCAGAATGTTTCCCTGACTAGGGAAAGAGTGGGGGCTGATAGCCCAGAACGCACTGGAATGGCGTCAGACCTGTGGTAGTTTGCCGTAGTGATTTCTGGGCATATTCCACCCATTCAAGGAACTGGCTCAGGAGTCCTGGTGGCTGTGGCAGAACGTACGGAGGAAACAACTGATTTCCTGGATCTCACGCTCTGTCTGGCTATTGGTCTGGGAGTGGTATCCTGACGACAGGCTGACTGTGACTAGTAAGAGAAGAAAGAAAGCCCTCCAAACCTGGGGGAAAAACTGAGGTCCTCGATCTGAGACTATATCCTCCGGGAGGTTGAAATACCCGAACACATGGTTGTAAAGTCTCTCGGCTGTCTCTATGGCAGTAGGAAGCTTTCTGAGGGGAATCAGATGGCATGACTTTGTAAATCGGTCAACAATGACGAGAATACAGGTGTTACCTCTGGAGACCGGCAGGTCAATCATGAAGTCCACTACCAGATGAGACCACGGGCGATTCAGGATGGGAAGAGCGTGGAGCTTTGCAAACGGTCAATTCCTTGGGCTCTTGGATATGGCGCACTCTTTGCACCCCCTCACGTACGTTCTGATCTCTCCAGCCATGTTGGGCCACCAGGAGCGCTCTGACAGTAGCGAGAGGGTGGCGTTAGCCCCTGGATGGCCAGTGCCTGGGGTGGCGTGAGCAGAGTGGATTAGAGCCAGGCGTTGGGTACGGGGTATATATTGCTTACCAGGGGGACAGCCCGGCGGAGGCGGAGGTGATGGATCTGCGGCGGTCCACTCTATAAGACTCGGGATCATGGGTTCTTTCTTCTCCACTGCGTGGTCAAGCCCATTAAATTGAGATTGTGAAATCGAATCTTGTCAAAAACAGGGCCCATCGTGCCTGACGTGGATTGAGTCTCTTAGCTTCCCGCAAGTACTGAAGGTTCTTATGGTTGGTGATGACTGTAAAAGGGTGGTCAGCCCCCTCCAACTTCAGCGCCAACTTGATAGCCAGAAACTCCAGGTTGCCAATGTCATAGTTGCTTTCGGCAGGGCTGAATTTCCTTTAAAATTAATCACACGGATGAAGATTCCCAGATTTCCCCTGATGTTGCGATAGCACCACTCCGGCTCCAGTGGTAGAGGCACTCATCTCCACGATGAAGGGGATCTTCGGGTCTGGATGTGCTAGGATGTGTGCAGAGGTGAAAGAGGATTTCAGACATTGAAAGGCCTCATGGGCCTTGGGAGTCCATGTCAGGGAATACGGCTTGCCCTTGAGCATATTGGTGAGCGGGCAGGCTAATAGACTATAGTTCTTGATGGACCGTCGGTAGAAATGAGCAAACCCCAGAAATTTCTGTAGCTGTTTCACTGTCGTTGGTTCTGGCCATGAGGTCACCGCCGACACCTTGGTGTTGTCCATCTGCACCCCCACCCCCCCCCCCGCTGGTGAATATAATACCCCAGGAAATTAACTGCAGGAGTGTGGAAGATGCATTTCTCTGCTTTCAGGAACAGGTCAAACTTCCGGAGCTTTCGCAAGACCTCAGTGACATGGTGGCGTTGCTCAACCTCATTCCAGGAGTAGATGAGGATGTCATCAATGTAGACGATAACCCACTCGTGCAGAAACTCCCAGAGTACCTTGTGAATAAAGTCCTGAAAAATAGAGGGTGCATTAGCGAGCCCAAAAGGCATTACCAGATACTCATAATGTCCTGTGGGGGTGATGAATGCTGTCTTCCACTCATCTCCCTCCCTGATCCTGATTAGGTTGTATGTGCTCCGGAGAGCCAGCTTAGTGAAGCCCCTCGCAATTCCTCCAGAGCAGCGTGAACTAAGAGAAGAGGGTACTTGAACTTGACTGTGACCCGATTTAAGGCTCAGTAGTCGATACACGGTCTCAGCCCCCCGTCCTTCTTCCCGACAAAGAAAAACTAGATGCCACTGGTGACGTAGAAGGCCGGATGTACCCTTGACTCAGGGCCTCACTAATGTACTCCTCCATAGCTCTCCTCTCCAGGAGGGAGAGTGAGTAGATTTTCCCCTTAGGCACTGGCGCACCCGGTTGTAGGTCAATGGCATAGTCCCATGGTCAGTGAGATGGAAGTTGGGTCGCTCTCCTGGGGCAGAAAAGATCCCTGAACTGCTCATATGCGGGGGGAACGTCCACCAATATGTTCTCCACTGGACTCTCCAGGGTGGAGGAACTTAGAGATACTGGGCATCCTGAGAGCACAGGGAGATCAGAGAAACATAGATGAAAGCAGTTATCATCTTACAACCTCACCTGACACCCAGGAGTGAACTAGGTTGTGGCGAAACCAACCAAGGCCGTCCCAGACTGACGACAATGGTGGCGCCCTCTGAATGGTTGATGAATGGATTCGGTATGTAGCAGCCCCACCTGCAAAGTAACTGGACCAGCTAGACGTCTTACACACCTGGAGGTAATGGGGGTGCCGGTTATCGAGCGGATCTGATATTGACTTTCGGTAGGGTCTGTGGTGAGCTGTAGGAATCGACAGATCTCCGGAGATAAAGTTCCCTGCAGAACCGGAGTCAAGGAGCGCTGGAACAGAGAGATTTTAACAAACGTGGTAAGCAGGTTCATCTTTTCGGGTATGGTATGAATAGCACTCACCCAGGCCTCTGGGGCGCGAACAGGACAGGAACCACGGAAGAGGTCTTGGGCCCCACAGTATAGACACAAACCTCCATTCACCTTCCTGAGGTGTTCTCCCTGAGTGAGATGGCCTGCATCCAACTGCATTGGTTCCGGGCTGGTCGCTCGAGGGCGCATTTGTTTAGGCAAACAGAAGTGGGTGTTAAATCGGGCTGACTCCTCGCGCGCAGCTTCCATGTGATCAGAGCAGCAAATTGAGTGCTGAATGAAGTGTTCCAACCCACAGGTATTGTCGTAAGCTGCTAACTGAAGACGGAGTTGAGGGTTGAGACCCTGAAGGTAGGAAGTGAGTAGGGCTTTTTCACTCCACCCACTGCTTGCTGCCAAGGTACGGAATTTAAGAGCATACTCTTGGACTGACAGATTACCCTACTTAAGTTTATAAAGATGCTCCCCTGGCGCGAATCCACCATCGTGACCTTCAAACACCTCTTTAAAGTGAGTGAGGAACAGGTTTAAAAAGATGGTTACGGTACCGCCTTGTGTCCAGATGGACTCCGCCCATTGCAATGTCGGCCCCGATAACAAGGAAATTATGTACGTGATCTTAGAAATGTCTGTGGGACAAAGATCAGGCTGCATGGAAAAAACCAGAGAGCATTTTAACAGGATTCCGTCTCCCTCCTCCGAGTTGCCAGAAAAGGTCGCTGGCCGAGCCATGGAACTAGACGCGTGAGGTGTGGTGACGGGATCCGGTTGAGTGGGTGACGGAGGTGGCGGGTATTGCGATGACATCCCTTGACAAAGAATTTCCGTCAGCGCAGCGATCGGGTCGGGGTCACTTATCTGTGCTGCGATGTTGTATCGGTCCAAGCTTCTGTTTCGCTAGAGAACCACAGAGAGGTAAATCGCATTAAGCACAGATCTTTTATTTTTGGAAGAGTGACACACAAATAGAGAGAGTGCGGGAAGGGTGCGAGATCTGGGGCAGAGAGTTGACTTGGGCACAGACGCTGACGCAGATGCTGACAAAGACGAACAATCAAGCGCACAACACGGCAGACACGATCGGGATCCTGGGAACACTGGAACACAGACAGAAACAAGTGAACACACAGAGAACTAACGGAATTATTCTCAGAGCATTTTGTTGTCCTTTTAGCTTCGTAGAATGAGCTTGGACGCAGAGTGTTCGAGAAGTGGGTTTAAGTAGTGCGCGTGATTAGATTGGAACACGAGACAGGTGAGCAGAATTAGTATTCAGGAGAGTGTGATGGTGGCTGAGAGAGCATGACTGTTTTAAACTAAAAATAAAGATTTACCTTATGTGAGGTGGTTTAATTCTCTTCTCCTTTCGGCTGCTCCCGTAGGGGCGGCTACGGCAGATCACTCTCCTCCAGACTTACATGTCCTCTAAATCTGTCTCTTTCACCCCAAGTACCTGAATGTCTTCAATTCAATTCAATTTTATTTTATTTGTATAGCGTTTTTTACAACAGTTATTGCCTCAAAGCAGCTTTACAGAATGAATTGTAAATAGGTGAATGATGAGTCCCTGTTGAGCAAGCCGAGGCGACAGTGGCAAGGAAAAACTCCCTAGAAAGGGATTAGGAAGAAACCTTGAGAGGAACCAGACTCAACAGGGAACCCATCCTCATTTGTGTTGATCAGAAATTAATGTCTAAGAGTATATGTGTATGTGTGGGTGAAAACAGTTCTGGTGGCTGGAAATGGGGTGACGTCTGAAGTCATCGCAGAAATGTTATGACCAAGCCGATACACGACGCTCCCGATCCAACGCGGTCGGGCGGCACGTATACCTCGACAGAAGAGGGGGTGTAGAGAAAAAATGGTTATATATTGTATTAATGGTATTGAGGTTGTAAAATATTGATACACTGAGTTCAGTGCAGGAAAGGACTCCGGCCAAACTAACTAACACAGCCTAACTAAAAGAGGAACCAGAGGGAGGCACAGACATGAGGGATGCCTGATATATAAGGCAACCAGACCACCACCGAAGACAACTGAATCATAGGTGAGAGTCGGGATGACAGCATCCAAACAGCAACAGCATCATCAAACAACCTGTCTCCAAAACATCCTAAATCTCCATCCAGTCCACCGTGCCTGAATTTTCTCACTTATCTAACACACTCTCTATTAATTTGCGCTGCTGACCCCAAGTATTTAAACTCCTCCACCTTCACTACCTCTTCTCCCTGCAACCTCACCACTCCACTGCCTTCCCTCTTATTCACACACTTATTCTTTCTTAATCCTACTGACTTTTATTCCCCTTCTCTCCAGCGAGTACCTTCTCCATTCCTTAGGCATCCTCTCACCTGTTAAACAATTTAGTCAGAAAATCCATTGCCATTTCTTCTAAACATCTCCATGCTTCTACAGGAATGTCATCTGGTCCAACCACCCCTCTTCATCCTCTTAATATCTGCTCTCACTTCCGCGCTACTAATCCTATCCACTTCCTGCACCACCATCTCCACATCCAAACTTCTCTGTCATTTTCTTCATGCATCAGCTGCTCAAAATACTCTCTCCTTTCCAATTCCTCTCCTTAAGGCCATACCTACCCATCACTCACCTTTACCAACATGACCAAGGCTGCTCCTATCACCAATCTTTCATGCCTAGCTACACTCTCTACAACTCACTCTAGAACCTTTCCTTTACCTCCATCTCACAACTTGTGGCACATAAACACTGATGATATTTACCATCACACCATCAACTTCCAGCCTCACATTCATCACAATATCAGAAACTCTCTTCACCTTCACCACACTTTAAATGTACTCCTTTTTCAGTATTACACCTACACAATTTCTTTCCATTTACACCATGATAAAACAGTTTAAATCCACCTCCAATGTTTCTGGTCTTCCACCTGGTCTCCTAAACACACAACACATCCACCTTTATATCCTCCATCATGTCAGCTAACTCTCTCCCTTTACCAGTCATAGTACCAACATTTAAAGTACCAACCCTAACCTCAACTTACACTTCTCCTTTGCCTGCCGTCTCTGTAAACTTCTTCCTCCTCTCCTTTTCTTCCTCTGATCCGGTATGAAATTCTTGTTTCTTTGCTAGTTGCCTACCAAATGGCTGGGTTATTTGTTTAATTTACCAGTCATAAAACTAATTTATTCAATTTTTTATTATATTTAGTTATTGCAGAAGTAAAATTAAAAATATGATTGAATATAAATAAAGTTTGCCCTGAGATGGACTAGCGACCCGTCCAGGGTGTACTCCCCGTCTCTCACCCTATGTGTGCTGGGATAGGTGCAGCAGACCCCTGTGACCCCAGATTCGGGAATAAGCGGGTAAGAAGATGAATGAATGAATGAATAAATAAGGTTATACTTTCCAATTTAGGCACAATACATGATATATTTATTCTCAGCCTCAAACTCAGTGACAGGCGGTGATGTTCATGTCTAGTGAGGCAATGTCGTCATCACGGTCAGATTTAGAAATATAGGAACCCTACAGAGGAGCTTATTCAACATTTCATTAGCAACATTTAGCGTGTTTTGTTTAAAATTTCACATCAGCATTCTTTGCATTTACACTGTAATCCCGAATAAGTTGAGAAAACTCAAATAAATTGAAGCAAGCAGAAACATCTAGTTTTGAGTTTGTTGTACTCATGCAAAATACTTTCATCTTACTTAAAATACCCAAGGTAACTTATACATTTTAAAAGCACTTAACTTCATTTGTTTAATTTCTCCCAACTGTAATTACTTAATCACCCAGTTTATGCACTTTAATTAATTAACTTTTTCATTTTGAGTTCCATAAATTAAATTAACCAAATTCTACATCTGTAAACACTATAAATATATGAAAATGCATCTGTAATTTCAAGCAAACACACAATAACATTTCTGACTGTAACGGGTTTATAGATACCAACAGGAATCAGACGATACGGAACACACTTTTATTTATGTGGAAGCACAAAACTCTATAGCTAAACAAAACCACACAAAATGAAACCGCGCAGCAACGCTGCTCAAATGAAAACAGTACTTATCTTCGTGGGCTTCGAACGAGAAGACAGACTCTTAGAACAGACAGGGACTTGAACATTGACAGATTTAGAGAGTAAGCGAACATATATCCATAAACACACACAGTGCTAACATAATAATCCGCGCCATCGTAAGGATGGGCTCACCTTAAATAGCGCACCACCACCCGGCTGATTGATCGCATCCCCAATCAGCAGGTGATCAGCAGGGGACCAGAATGCAGAGAGACGAGAACTGGGACAAGACTAGAGAGGGGACCGAGACGAGAACGAGAACCCGACGAGAGAGGGGACTGAGAGGAGAACGAGAACCTGACGAGAGAGGGGACCGAGACGAAAACGAGAACCAGACGAGAGAGGGGACCGAGACGAGAACGAGAACCAGAAGAGAGAGGGGACCGAGACGAGAACGTGAACCAGATGAGAGATGGGACCAAACCTCCTCGGAGCCTGGAAGAGGCTCACTTCCCTTAATTGGTCCTTCCTGGGGATGAGCTGAATGGGCATGATCCAAGTGGCACGTAGGCTCCATCACCTGGGGACTCCCAAAAACCTCAGCCATTAATGAAAATAAAAAGTCTACATCCTTGCTGACTCGCGGGAATAGTTCCCACATGGTGGCGCAGCAAGTTAGGGCTTTCCCAGTGAAATAACGAAGGCACTCTTCCGTTCTGGGGAAAGAAACTCTTCCAAGAAAAGTGCGAAAGTAACCATTACATTGAAAAATAAATTCGTCACAGAACTCCGTTGCCCAGTCATACCGATCTGGTAACATGACGTAAGGAACCTCAGCTGGTGCCGTTTGGGGCGGAGCTTGCGGAGCGACATGCGCTCTCGGCACAGCCGAGCAACCAAAATTTTTTCGTGGGCGGGTACTACCCGAGCGTGTCCCGCTGACTCCATGGTTTAGGCGGATTATTCTGTAACGGTTTTATAGATACCAACAGGAGTCAGATGATACGGAACACACTTTCATTTATGGGTAAGTACAAAACTCTAAAACTAAACAAAACCACACAAAACGAAACCGCGCAGCAACGCTGCTCTCATGAAAACAGTACTTATCTTTGTGGGCTTCGAACGAGGAGACAGACTCTTAGAAAAGATGGGGACTCGAACATTGACAGATTCAGAGAGTAAGCAAACATATATTCACAAACACACACAGTGCTAACATAATAACCTTAAATAACATCCCCAATTAGCATCCCCAATCAGCAGGTGATGGTGGTTAGTGACGAGGTAGGGGTAAGGCGTGACACTGACATTTATTATTATTATTTTTTTAACCAAAAATGTCCAACAGATAATACTTTATCTTTTTCTTCTTCTTCTCCTTTCGTCTGCTCCCGTTAGAGGTCGCCACAGCGGATCGCTTATCTCCACACTACCCTGTCCTCTACATCTGCCACTTTTACCCCAACTACCTGCATATCTTCCTTCACCAAATCCATAAACCTCCTTTTTGGTCTTCCTCTTTTCCTTCTGCCCGGCATCTCCATCTTCAGTATTCTCCTACCAATATACTGCATGTCCCTCCTCTGCACATGTCCAAACCAACCTAGTCTCTCTGACCTTGTTTCCAAAACATCCTACATGCGCCGTCCCTCTAATAAACCCATTTTTAATCCTGTCCATCCTTGTCACCCCCAATGAAAATCTCAGGATCTTTAACTCTGCCACCTCCAGCTCTGTCTCCTGCCTTTTTGACAACGCCACTGTCTCTAAACCGTACAACATTGCTGGTTTCACTACATTCCTATAAATTTTAACTTTCACTCTTCTCGAAACTCGTCTATAACAAATCACTCCTGCCACTCTTCTCCACCTGCTCCAACCTGCCTGAACTCTTTTCTTAACATTTTTCTAACGCACTCTTAATTACTTTGCACTGTTGAACCCAGGTAAGTACTTCCACCTTCACTACCACTTCTCCCTGCAACCTCACCACTCATTTGCCTTCCCTCTCATTCACATACATGTACTCAGTCTTACTCCTTCTGACTTTCATTCCCCTTCTCTCCAGCGCATAGCTCCACCTTTCCAAATTCTTCTCAACCTGCTCCCTATCCTCACCACAAATTATAATATCATTCGCAAACATAATCGTCTCCTGTCTGACCTCATCTGTCAACCTATCCATCACCACTGCAAACAAAAAGGGGCTCAGAGCCGATCCTTGATGCA
>JAOTRA010088112.1:0-12172 GCA_026260255.1 Pseudolaguvia tuberculata | reverse complement strand
CTCTCTCTCTCTCTCTCTCTCTCTCTCTCTCTCTCTCTCTCTCTCTCTCTCTCTCTCTCTCTCTCTCTCTATTTCGTAAATATTCCATTGCAGCTAACTGTTGTGAAATTATTTTTCTACAGTAGTCTACCGATATTGTAATGAATAAAATCAAATATGTCCGTGTCAGTGTTATTTAATTCATTTATCTTCCAACGCTCTTATTCCCTCATTTAGGGTAACAGGGCTTTGCTGGAGCCTATCCCAGCACACAGGTGGCCAGTCCATCGCAGGGTCACACATAGACAAACAACTGTACACAATCACTTCTATGGACAGTTTAGAATCACCAATCATCTGAATGGACATGTTTTTGGACTGTAGGAGGAAACTGTGACCTGCTGTTTGGATTTTCCTCTGGAAGAACAGCGTTATAGTGTAGCTCAACATGAGGAATGCGTTTGACCTGTTCACTGTTTGGGTTTAGGCTCCTGTTTCTTACTCTCGAGATGTCTGGACTATTTGATGGCCATGGAACGTCAGGAGGAGCCGTTTCCATTAGTGGAATGTAAAGAAGCAGCACGTCTGCTGTGGAATTCTGGGTGTGCTTTTCTTCACGTTTTTTATCGCTGTATCTTTTTTTTTTTGTCTGCCCGGTTTACACCAGGGATAAGGGGGGTAAGTTCCGGGAGGTTTGCTTGTGGGATATTGAAGTTCTCAAGGAAGAGTTTGATGGATTTCTTTGAGATTCTCTGATTAAAAAGCTGATCTTTCAGCTCCTGTGTCTCTTGTCCAGTGCCAGATGTGTCTTTCACATGTTCACACTCCTGTGTAGATTATTTTTAGTGCCTCAGATTTCTGTTTAATCACCTGAGAGCGGGCACGGAGGCATTCACTGCTCTCATTAGAAACACCCAGAACACTGATGACACATGCTGTCCTTTTGCATTAGACTTCTTTAGGTTTCGTAAACCTACAGTAGGATTTAGAGACGCTCCATATTCCCATTCTTTCTATAGTATGTGTATTGTAGCTATAAAAACATCTGGGACGTACTGTGTCTACCATGTTGGTATTATCAGGTGACATACAAAATCACTACACACTCTCTTTCTATCCTTTTACATTACATTTACATTCCAGATGTTTTTAGCCACTACAACAGGCATTTATGATCTTTTTAAATGAACAGTTGAGGGTTAAGGGCCTTGCCCAGGGGCCCACTAATGACTGATAATCAGTTCGGATGTTCTAGGAAAATTGTTGTTTGTGAGTCTTTGAAAAACGTACGTACAACATTGATTCATTCATTCATCTTATTACCCGCTTATTGCCTAATTCGGGGTCACGGGGGTCTGCTGCGCCTATCCTACCGCACATAGGGCGAGAGGCTGGGGTACAGCCTGGACGGGTCGCCAGTCCATCACAGGGCAACACATAGACAAACAACCATTCACACACACATTCACTCCTATGGACAATCTGCATGCTTTTGGACTTTGGGAGGAAACTGGAGTACCCAAAGGAAACCCACGCAAGCTTGGCGAGAACATGCAAACTCTGCACAGAAAGATCCCCAACCCGGGATTCGAACCCAGGACCTTCTGTGTATAACAAATACTTATAAATGATTGAATAATGTAATGACTTATTGAATTATGATTAATTGGCTTTAAAAAAATTATTTTCTATTTTATTTAATTTCTCTGCTAATTAAATGGATCCTATCAGCGGTGATGGGTGGGTCAATAATTGGGGCAGTAATGTAGTGAAGGAAATACCTTTGCACAGCCAGTATGGCATTTCAACAGCCGTTCACTGTGTCTAGTCTAATCCGGACTTCATTAAGGCAGAACACAGCCTGTGTGTGTCGGATTGTCACTTCTTTCTCCAGTATTTTTCTCCTGCGCTGCAACATGTGTTTAAGAAAAGGCAGTAAATTAACGGTGGTAAGTTTTTAGTTAATCAGCTGCAGTGTTTTACCCCTGATGATCATCGAGTGTTTCTGCCCCATGTGATTGTAAGGCTGCTACAATGAGCAGGCAGTGTGTTTTACTTGGCAAAGAAGTAGCCTAATCTTTGCCTTTAGTTCAATCCTTGCCCAACACCCCCCCCCCAGTCCACACACAGATACCCCTCTTTCTGTTTGTCTTTCTTTCTGCCCTCACATGCTCTCTGTTTGGCTTTTAATCAGCAGTTCATGCGGGTGGCTTACAGAGCCAGTGAAACTCCACACTTACTACCTTGTTTATCTGCGGAGACTTTAGGGTGTTATTAAAGTTCATTAGCTCTCAGGGATTAGTGCCGCGACTTGTCTTGTGTTCTCTCTGAATTCGTCTTCTGTGCTACCACCAGCATGGTTTATGATCAGTGGTACAGAGTCAAGAAGAGCTCAGTGTTGAGTCCAGGAAACCCACAGAAAGCTGAAGTCTGTACTCTGTTTAGAATCTGATGGGGTGACTATGTTTAAGCTCTTTCAATCTGTAATCCTTTTGTTTTATTCAGAACTTTCCCTTCCTTTCTGTTCCCTGCAGATGGCTCGTTTCCAAAATGTGAACCCAGGAGTGACTTATCCAGTCAGACAAGAGGTAAAGGCCACTCCAATCTCATCTTCTTACTTTAGTTTGTAAATTGTTAGACATTTGAGTTTGCTTAAAAGTCTCACACACTTGACATTTCATTGGACATTTATTTCCATCCAGAATTATATATTTTTACGCCAAGATCTTGCATTGATGATTGGAAAGTCTTTTCCAGCATATCTCAAAGATTCTCCATAGGGTCAAGTTCTGGACTCTGGTAGGCAATCAATGGAAAATAATCTCTCATGCTCCCTAAAATTGTTTGAATAAATCCTGTCACTGAGGAATAAAAAAAATCTATTAATAGATGAACCTGGTCATTCAATATATTTAGATAGTCAGCTGACCTCGTTCTTTGGGCTGAATGTGACCAACTGCAACCCCAGATCACAGCACAGTATTGCCCCCACAGGCTTATACAGTAGACACTAAACATCACTTCTACTTCCCACCCTGATGCCCATCCCTCTGGAACAGGGTTAATTTGGACTCCTTGAGTTCCCTTTACTTTCACTATTAAACATGGTCGTGAGGTCTGGGACTGATTCCTGATCACAATCCTTCATGGTTTTATTCTGAGTCCTTTTCTTCTGAAGATGATGGTGTTGGGCGGTTCTTGTCCCATTTTAATCTCAGTTTAAGCTCAGCAGTTAAAAGGCTGTAGGACTTTGCGTCTCTGGACCAACAACAAATTCCTGAGTCCTTCGAGTTTGGAGCTTTACCATCAACTACTCGGTTATACCAGAAACATGAGTCACTCTGGATGAAGGACGTCTACCAAATGCTGTAACTGTGACATTTATTGACTAGTTTCGGAAACGGTGTCAGTGCATTGTAACTGTTCAGGATGAAGTCAGAGATAAGAGAAGTTCTCCAAGGGGGTGAATACTTATGCAAGTATGCCAATATACTTAAACATTTTTATTGAAATTTATTTATTTATTGAAAGACTGGGAGAGGCGTGGAAAGACTGGGAGTGGCGTGGAAAGACTGGGAGAGGCGGGGAGAGGCGTGGAAAGACTGGGAGAGGCGTGGAAAGACTGGGAGAAGCGTGGAAAGACTGGGAGAGGCGTGGAGAGGCGTGGAAAGACTGGGAGAGGCGTGGAGAGGCGTGGAAAGACTGGGAGAGGCGTGGAGAGGCGTGGAAAGACTGTGAGAGGCGTGGAAAGACTGTGAGAGGCGTGGAGAGGCGTGGAGAGGCGTGGAAAGACTGGGTGAGGCGTGGAAAGACTGGGTGAGGCGTGGAAAGACTGGGTGAGGCGTGGAAAGACTGGGGGGAGGCGTGGAAAGACTGGGAGAGGCGGGGAGTGGCTTGGAGAGACTGGGAATTCATTGTTGAACAGTCGCTTTTTGCCTGTAGTTATTAGAGGGATTTATTGATTAGTCAGCAGTTTTCCTAGCTTGTGTACTTACAGTATTATACCTTTTTATAAAATAGTAATATTTATTTATCATTTTTTGTATTTATATGCGTTAATTAATATTTCAGATTTCAAAATATTTTACATACAATCATTTTTTGTTTGGTTATTCATTTATTCCCTTTATCTCCAAGCACAGAATAATCTGTGACTGATTGCCCTGTACTATAGCGCCACTCTGGTTAAACTGTGCTATTGTATGTCTTTGCTTGTGTCATAGGAAATCTATTTGACAGCATAATTATTTTTTTGTCTTGGGTGATAATGTTGTCCAATAGTTTCAGCTCCAATGTGACCTACACACATTGTGTTCATATCCCACTCATTACAGCTAGAATAAGGAAAGATGTCCTGATTTGAGAAGTTGGATATTTGTTGTTCTGGTCCGCTGCATACGTTCTTGTTTGTGATGGTGTCCAGTTTATTTAAGAGCCCTGTAGTGCGTGTGCTTGAGTACAGTTTTACGCCCGTCTGCAATGTCCCGCTGGGCATGTTCTCACATTCTGCAGTGATTTTACACACAGCTATTCACATATGTGGGCTTAAAATAAGTTGCCGCCTCACCCTGACTGCCACAGAGGGTCTCCTCAGATATGAGCAGCCAGCTGATCCTGTAACACACCCCTTTACCCCAACAGCAGTCAGTGTGTCTTACCCTCCGCACATGTGCACACCTCCTCCAAAAATCCCATAGAGCTCAGGGCTCTGTCCTTTGAATATCTTTTAACGCTACAGTAATTTGGCGGTAAAATGTGAAAGAAATCAGACAACTAAAAAGAAGTCAGTGAATAAAAAATTATTAGCTATTATTAGCTGGTTTAGACTGAAAACGTATAACTTCTATATACGTTAATACTTTTGCATTAGTACAGCTTTCCTGAACGTAAATATATAGGTTAGCTATAGTATAATTATAGGAGAATGAATAATATTCTGACGAGCTACATTCATTCATTCATTCATTCATTCATCTTCTTACCCGCTTATTCACGAATCCGGGGTCACGGGGCTCTGCTGGCACCTATCCCAGCACACATAGTGCGAGAGGCGGGGGTACACACTTGGACGGGTTGCCAGTCCATCTCAGGGCACATTAATATTATCTTGTGACCTATGACAAACTCCTGGCAACATGTAGTTGTTAGCATGGTCACTTCACAAAAAGGTCCGAGTCCCGATTTGCATGTTCTCCCTGCGCTTGCAGGGGTTTCCTCTGGGTACTCTGGTTTCCTCCCAGTCCAAAAACATGTACATTAGGTTGATTGGTGATACTAAATTACCCATAGGAGTGAAATGTGTGTGTGTGTGAGAGTGGTTGTTCGTCCATGTGTGGCTCTGTGATGGACTGGCGAACTATCCTGGTATGTGCGCTGGGATATGCACCAGCAGATCCCTGTGACCCCGAATTAGGGAATAAGCGGGTAAGATGATGAACATGCTGACTGTTTCTATTCTTGAATGTATACACACACACACACATATATATATATATATATATATATATATAACTTGCATTATGATGCTACTGTACTTATATAGACTGTGGATGATTCTGAAGGTGACCATTGAGCAGTGTGACAATTGACTGGTGAATTATCACCTGCTAAATATCCAACAGCTCAGTATTGGTAAGTGAGGAAAACGTTAGTCTGCCTCCCTGCCCCGGCCCTCCGTTTCTCACCTTCTTTTGCCAGCTAATTTCCACTCTCCAACTAGCAGCCAGAAACTTGTTTATTACAGTTTGGGCCGCAGCTGCAGTTGTAAAATATGCGATTTGCCTTGCTGCCCTCTTTCTCTTTGCTTCCCAGCCCACTGCTTAAAGGTCATCATATCGATAAAGGTCCATACACTCCTATGTCCAATAAAGGGGTTCGGAAATATCATTTTTGGAGTACTGGCATTCCAGATCCCACACACACACACACACACACACACACACATATGCACAGTGTGCGAGAGGTCTTAGTTAATTTATTCATTTATCTTCTAACTCACTTATTCCCTAATTCTGTATCACAGCCTATCCCAGCGCACATGGGCCAAAAGGCAGGTGTACATCCTGGACAGGTCACTAGTCCATCACAGGGCCTCACATACTTGACCAACCACACACACACTCACTTCTATAGGTAATTTAGAACCATCAATCAACCTAACGTACATGTATTTGGACTGTGGGAGGAAACTGCAAACACAGGGAATACATGCAAACTCCACACAGACAGATTCCTTGTCTGGTAATCAAACCCGGAACCTGCTCTTGTGAGGTGAGCCATCGCCCCACCCTCTTACAGTTGTGTGCCAAAAATATACACAAGCATCCAGTCAGACAAACGCTGTGATGCGCACATCAACGATTCTGTGATACGGTACAGTCACAGGAGGTAACAGAAGAACAAACACACACACACACACACACACACACACACACACACTGTTTGCTGTTACAGATTTCAGCCTCCCTTTGATTTTATTCCTTTGAGTGAACTCTGTACAATAACAGACAGTCCGTGTAGTGTGTGTAAACTTTGAAGGGTTTTGCCTTCTTTAGCTCCACATGACGATTGTGTTGTTGGCCACACAGGGGCCTGTTCTGTTCTCCACTTCCTCTTTTAGAAAATAACGGCCCTCCTCGCCAGTTTCCGTGAGCTCAGCCCAACCGTAGCTCAGGAATTTGAGTAACGGAAAACACTCCATTCATGTGAAACTGCATCTCTGTGGGCTGATAGGATTTAAATTCTTCTCTCTTTCTGGGAGCTTGGAGGAGTTCCTGCTTACTGGATCCCTGCTTTTATTTCAACTCACTGCAGTCTCACCGCTTTCCTCTGTGGGCCTCAGATTTCTGTTACTAGTGCTTGGTTTGGTCTGGTTGTACGGAGTTTGGTTTGGTCTGGTCGGATAGGGTTTGGTTTGGTCGGGTCTGGTTGGATGGGGTTTGTTTTGGTCGGGTCGGGTCTGGTCTGGTGTGGTTTGGTTTGGTTTGGTCGGATGGGGTTGGGTTGGGTTTGGTTTGTCGCATGGGGTTTGGTTTGGTTTGGTCGGATGGGGTTGGGTTTGGGTTTGTCGGATGGTGTTTGGTTTGGTCTTGTCTGGTTGGATGGGGTTGGGTTTGGTCGGATGCGGTTTGGTTTGGTTTGTCGCATGGGGTTGGGTTGGGTTTGTCGCGTTGGGTTTGGTTGGATGGGGTTGGGTTTGGTCGGATGGTGTTTGGTTTGGTCTGGTCTGGTTGGATGGTGTTTGGTTTGGTCTGGTCTGGTCTGGTCGGATGGGGTTTGATGGGGTTTGGTTTGGTTTGGTCTGGTCGGATGGGGTTTGATGGGGTTTGGTTTGGTCTGGTCTGGTCGGATGGGGTTTGGTTGGGTTTGCTTTGGTCGAATAGGGTCTGGTCTAGTCTGTTCAGATGGGGTTTGGTTCACTGTAGTTTAACACTCACTGATCTATGTCAATCCGATTTGTTTCAGTCTTATCTGGTTTGATCTTTTCTGGGTTGATCTGTTCTGGTTTCCTTACATGTGATCTGATCTGGTTTAATCTGATTTGGTTCAGTCTAATGTATGGTTTGAACTGCTCTGCTTTCATTTGTATCCCTCTAATCCGGTTTGATCCAGTATGAGCTTTATCTCTTGACAGTCACCTGCAAGTCATTGACACCCCCCCCCCCCCAGAATTTTGGGAGTTATTTTCCGTTTCCTCCGTGCTGGGCTGCATGCAGCTCCATCCATCCACCCACCCACCCATCCTTCCATCAGTAGATTAATGATCCAGATTGTGTATTTGTCTGTCGGTGGAGTGACGTTAAAGGGTGCACATATGATATAATTAACGACACTTTAACTGACCCAGCAGTGTGCATGCTTTATTCCCCGAGAAACACTGCTCGAGACAATCTCCACAATTAACAGTTCCCATGTCTCTCTTTCTCTCTGTCTGTTTGTGTGCTCGCCGATTTTTTTCAACCCTGTTATTAGGAGGCCTGAACTCGGGGAACTGGCAGAAAATATCACACACATTTGCAGTTTATGGAATCTGTCTGTGAAGCAGTTTTACAGTCTGTTACGTGTGTGTGTGTGTGTGTGTGTGTGTGTGTGTGTGTGTGTGTCTGTGCAGAGCTGGTTTTGTAAGATTGAAGAACTTATTGCCCATATCGTGCTGCTCATCTTTAGCGATTCAATAAGACGAGCGTGGTGGTGGTGGTGGTGGGATGCTAGTGGCTACAAGTCTAAAAAGGGAGAATAGGAAGTGACATAAGGGTTAAAGTCAGGAGAGGAGTGTCGAGACTCTGGGCAGTTTAGCAGTGAGTGATAAGACATTGATGGCGAATTTCTGTCTGTGTCAGCAGTGTGATACGCAATAGTGACACCAGTTCAAACTGTCTCACTCTAACAATATTCAGGCAGGAACCGTGTCTGTTTACTGCTCCAGCATAGATCCAGTGTTTCCAATGTCTGCACAGTGAACAGCAAACACTCCAAAGAACCTGTCCACCGTTTTGCATGTTCTTTTCTTTGTGAGATCAAGCGCTACAGAATAACAGCTCTTGTAACCTTTGGCCCACTTTATTTTCAGTTTGCTCAGTAAGCTGTCTGGTGGACCCCAGGGGTCGCTAATATTTGTGATGTAAAATGGTGATGAGATTTAGTAAAAAGCAAGAAAGAGATGTGCTAGCTCAGTGTGTAATATGTTAAGACTGCTGATTAGAAGGTTGATTTAGAAGATTCTTTCCCAGAATTCCCATGTAGATCATTTCTAATGCTCCACATACATACACATTTCATCTATTGCATAGTTCCACATCCGACATCCTGTATGGCTGTTTGATCAGAACTGTGTGACTGCTTATCAGAAGGTCACTGGTTTAACAATGAGCCACTGCTGGGGGGAGGGGGGTCATAAATGGTCACCTTTCCTCTAAGGGTGTGTTTACACTTGTAGTTCGGTTCACTTGGTTTATTTGCCTTTCCTTTGCTGAGTATTTTTGACAGCAAACATAAAGATACTGAACCTATGACATGGTGATTGAGTCACATCCTGATCGGTAGGCCTTTTTTGTGCATGTTTGGATGGTTCTACCAGCTAAGAATTCACAAAACTCCTAAAATGTTCAGTCAGCAGGTTTTCCTCCGCAGAGATCTACTGCGAGGGCACAGGATCTCCCAAACTTTTTGGACCACCCTGGCAGTTAAGCTTTAGCAGTCCGTCCTTCATTTTAAAGTATTGAAGAATTGAGTTTTGGTGCACACCAGGGTTCGAATGACAGCGGTGAAATAATTACAGTCTGATTTGTGAGCAAAGCAGTACAGCCCCTTATCTTTATTATAATATTTGACTTTTTTCAATTATTAAATCATTTAAACCCCTTTCCTTCCTGCCTTACTTTCTGGATCGACTTATTTCCTTGTCAAGGACGGTGTTGGTCTCTTCTGCTATCCACCGGACTGTAGTCTCTGGTGGAAGCTCTGCCTAATAAGGTCTTCGGTCCCTATTTGGAGCCACGATCTCGGCACTGACTTTTTCAAAGAAAATCCCAGTGTGGTCCTTGATTGAACTCCAGACCCTGAAGGAACATGGTATATGAGGGAGTATCAAAAAGTTTAAAAACACAAACAGATGTCAGCACCAGTTGAAGCTCAAATGAGTGTGTGTGTGTTAATAGTATACATTTCAATGCATCAAACTGTAAATGACTCGGATCCTTTCATATGGCGCCACCTAATACACACACACTTCCGCCAGGCAGCTCGGCAATATGGCAGTAGATTGTGTCGATTAATTAGGAAGTAGCCTCAGTCACTATTCTTTTACCGAGTGAACTGGATGAACTGCACATCATGGCAGAATGGGTCTCCTCTGCATATCACTCTGTCTCTCTCAACACACTTTTCGTCTCTCAAGCACTAAAACAGGAACCATCATGATAATTGCCCCGCTCGGTGCCAGCCAGTTTACAGGAATCCACTATGCAGGTACACTGTAAATCTTTGAACCCGAAGCTTTTCTCCCCATCCCGGCGCTGGTTGGGGTTCATCATAGCTATGTATCGTCACTCTTTCCGCATTTCCTGTTGCTGCTGTTGTCCCGACACGTAGTTCTGCACCAATGACTCGTTTCACACAGCATAGAAACGTAGTTACAGAACTAAAGCACCTGCACACTCGGAGGTGCTGTGCAGTGCCAGAAGGCATGATGTAAATCAGTCAAGCAGGTGGCAAGAGAGTGTGACGCCATTGGCTGACGGCCACTAGTGATTCACTCACTCACTCACTCACTCACTCACTCACTCACTCACTCACTCACTCACAAGCTTATTTAGGTTAAAAACTCCAGCAGGCTGGAGGAGATGATCATGATGTGCGAATTAAGATTTAAATAGCCTAAGTTGCCCCAAAGGCCTGAGTTTGCCAGGTCTGGGCAGATTATGTGAACACAGGACATCAGAGTGTTTGTTGGAGTTGAACATGGGGTCAGTGTTGAAGTTCATCATTCTTTCATCTTCTCGGAGCGAGAGGCAGGGGTACACCCTGGATAGCTTGCCAGTTCATCGCAGGGCCACACATAGACGAACAACCACACACACACACACACACACACACACACACATTCATTCCTATGGATCAACCTAATGTACATGTTTTTGTACTTTGGGAGGAGACTGAAGTATCTTGAGGAAACGCTGGGAGAACATGCACACTCTGCACAGGAATCGAACCCGGGATCTTCTTGTTGGGAGGCGACTTTAGGTTGATGTATCAATCGATCAGTATTCTTCTGGAATGAATTCTGATCAGTTCTAGAGGTTTGTGTTCGGGACGTAAATATGAAACACTGTAAATAAGGACGGGGTGACCTTCAGAGTCTGGTTCCTCTCAGTGTTTCTTCTTGACAGGAGGATATCTGCAGATGTTCCTTAAAGAACAGCATTAGGGATAAATATAAATTTAATATTCAACAATTAGAATTGAGTGTACATTCTTAACAATACTCTGCGTCTCTTTACAGAAAAAAATGTTTTGAGATGTGATTTTGTAGAAATAACATTTCTTCCCCTAGCAGCTGTGTGAGACCACCATCTTCCTCTCTTCCTCCTCTGTCTCCATCTCTATCTATCTCTCCATCACTATCTGCCCCAAATCTCTCACTCTGCCTCCTCTTTTTCTTTCCAAGTCTGTCTCTTCTTTTCGCACTCACTCACTCACTCACTCACTCACTCACTCACTCACTCACTCACTCACTCACTCACTCACTCACTCACTCACTGTTTGTCTTTGTCCCTACCGCACTTTTGTTATGTCTTTATTATGATCGGTCTGACTGTCTCTTGGCTACCCCTTCATCTCTCTCTCTCTCTCTCTCTCTCTCTCTCTCTCTCTCTCTCTCTCTCTCTCTCTCTCTCTCTCTCTCTGTCAGTATGCTTAGGCTCTTGATTAACAATCTGGTGTGTGTGCGTGTGTGATGGATTCTTGTGATGGATTCTTGTCATTTTCACATCACCCCTCAGTTTCAATTCAAACATCCCCCATCCTGTATCATTACCCCTCCCCCTCCTGTGTCCTTAGCCCTGTATCCTTACCCCTCCATCCTGTATCCGTATCCTCCTGCGTGTCATTACTCCTCCCACTTCTGTATCATTACACTTCCCCCTCCTGTATCATTGGCCCTCTATTCTGTATCGGTACCTCTTCCTCTCCCCTCTATATCATTACCCCTTCCTCCATCATTGCCCCCCCGTATCATTACACCCCATTTACATTGCCTTTTGAAAATTGAGCAATAGGGGTTAAGGGCCTTGCCCCAACAGTCATGCTGAGATCCAAACCCCTAACACCTTAACCACTATATTACCACTTTCCCCAGACACACCTCATCAGGGTAGAAAGTAAACAAGATGGACACAGAGGAGGTGACTGAGAGAAGGACAGCAGGAGGAAAGTGTTTGTCTTGAGATTGAGTATTGAGCTGAGCCGACACCTCCCACCTTTCCTCCCTTTTTTTCCTTTCCTGAAATGGCAGAGGAGAGCGACAGAGCGGTGTCTCACTCGGGCTCTGTAGGGGACAGGCTAAATATAGCAACTGAGCACCAACACCAAAAATAATGAAGAAGGAGTTGTGTGTATAAGTGCGCATGTGTGTGTGTGTGTGTGTGTGTGTGTGTGTGTGTGTGTGTGTGTGTGTGTGTGTGTGTGTGTGTGTGTG
>JAOTRA010088102.1:0-12173 GCA_026260255.1 Pseudolaguvia tuberculata | reverse complement strand
ATATATATATGTGTGTGTGTGTGTATTCTACTACCTACCTTTAAACTATCAATAACAGGTTACTACACCTAATTATAATAGATGTGTCAATAAATAAATAAATAAACAATAAACAATTCCCTGTAGCCTATATTACGGTGACTTTATATCATGTAATATGCTGACACAGTAAAGTCAGTGATTAGATCAGAAGATCTCTATTAATACTTCATGTAGTGTATATAGTTTACCGTTATTCTACCTGTAGCCTATTTCAATGGGTTTTTTTTACTAGTCTAAAAAGGTTCGATTAACGATAGAAAAGTGTCTGATGGTGCGAGAAGACGGGTCTTTTACGCGTGTCATCTGGCAACCTTACAATGCGACACATTCTAACATAAGAAATAATATGAATTAATATAAATTAATATGATTTAGGAATTAGAGAAGTTTAGACTGTCTGTATTAATTACACGCTTCCTCCTAGATATTTAATATATTCTAGATGAAAAAAGACATACCATATCTGAATAATGTTATTTTACCTATTCTCACTGTCACTTTTTCTTCTCGGTAACTGACCATGGCCTTCCCCGGGATTTCTTTGTCTACCTGGGGCGCCTCTTATTACTATTTCTCGTATTCACTAAATATAGTATCGATATAAAAAAGCCCTAAACTGACTGTTTGCCGTGAGCGCAGCGCCGAACTCGGCGGTCATCGTGCAGAGGAGCCTCATTTTGTCGGCGGCTCGCGTGCCTCGGCGTCACTTGTCTGGCTTCCGGGTGCGGCGCTCCGTGACCACGTCGAGGTAAGACGCGCGCGGCTGCCAGCGCTTTGAAACAGCTGCGGCCGCTTCAGCATGGCCATGGTGTCCTTCTCGTTTGTCTCTCAGTATCTGTCTGCTGTCCTCCTCTCTCACACACAGGAGTAGGAAAGCACCGGAGAGGCGGAGTCACTGCTTCTCCGGCCCCTGTGCAGGGTTTCAATCCTTTTTCCTCCCTCACGCGACGAAGACAAGATACTGCGCCTAATAATTTCAGTAATAAATTCATTCATTCGTTCATTCGTTCATCTTCTTACCCGCATTCAGGGTCACAGGGGTTTGCTGGAGCCTATCGCGGGGCACATAGGGCGAGAGGCAGGGGTATACCGTGGACAGATCACCAGTCCATCGCAGGGCCACACACAGACAAACCACTACATACACATTTACTCCTATGGACAATTCTGACTTACCAATCAACCTAACGTACATGTTTTTGGACTCTTGGAGGAAACCACAGTACCCAGAGGAAACCCACGTAAGCACGGGAAGAACATGCAAACTCCGGGCAGGGAATCGAACGCGGGACCTTTTTGTTCTGATGTAGACCGTCACCGCGCTGCCAGATGCCAGATTCATATTTAAGTTTAAGGAATAGATTATTGAGTATTGGTAGTGGGTCATTAGTTTTCCAGGACAGTTCAACTCTGCCCATAATGCATGGATCCAGTACCCGTACCCGTTAATGAGCTATAATTGTTTAATTAAAGGTTAAAGGTTTTTTGTTAAACAATTAGGACATTCAAGTTCCACTCTAATCAGAACCCACTATCTCATCATTGAGATCAAGGGTTTTGTGCACAGGGACATTGTCATGCTGGAACAGTACATTCATTCATTAAATCATCTTCCAACTGCTAGAACAGCGGCACGATGGCGCAGTCGCCACACAACAAGAAGATTCCAGGTTTGATTCCCGGGTATGTTCTTCCCTCATTTGCGTGGTTTTCTGGCAGTTACTTCAGGTCCACATTCCATCACATGGTCAGACATAGACAAACAGCCACATACACTCCTATTGGCAATTTAAAATCACCAATCAACCTAATGTACATCTTTTTTGGACTGTAAGAGAAAATCAGTGTACAACCTGGGATCCTTTTATCCAAAGGATATCCCTGGTTTCTGGCACTATTAAGTTCCAAATGTACCACTAACTAAAGCTTCTTTAGAAAAATCACAGCTTTAATCTTTCAGGTTAGATGGTATACCATATATATTTTACAACGAGCCGGCCTGTAGGTAGAGTGGTGTGTATATTCATTCATTCATTCATTCATTCATTCATCTTCCCACCCGCTTATTCCCAAATTAGGGGTCACGAGGGTCTGCTGATACCCATCCCAGGGCACATAGGGCAAGAGGCAGGGGCACACCCCGGATAGGTCGCCAGTCTATCGCAGGTGGTGTATATAATGATTTTAACAATATGACTTAAAATACTGTGCATGAGAAAGGGCTGATAAAATGCATACTCGTGTTGTTGCTCGCATCTGTTAACACACACTCCTGTATCCTGTAGTCTGATAAATCATTCATCAGAAGTAAACTTACCAGTGAAAACTAAAAGGCAGACTTAGAGCTGGTCTTTAGAGTTTTCATTGGCCCTTTGCAGGCTTGCATTCCAATATGACCACAGTGAAGCTTACTTTGGATCCCAAAACACACACACACACACACACACACACACACAGAGTTTCAGATGCTGAAAACTTATTTAAGCTGAGTTTATCAGCTTTTTTTTGTTTGCATCTGTTTGATTTAGATACACCGCGCACATTCCAACTGACTGGACAACAGAACGTTGGAGTCTGTTTGATCGAAAAAGTTTTAGGAATCTAGGACATGTGGCGCTTTGGTTTGCAGTGGGTCAATGGAACAAGAGTACAAATAGTAACAGTGTGTGAGTGTGTGTGTCTCAAAGATTTGCATTACAGTCAAAGCTTGCCCTTATATGCACTTTAGTCTAAAATATCAAACATGATGAAAACGCAATAGTCAGTCATACCCTGCCAACTCTACACTCACTTAAACTGTCCAGGAGTGCACTCGCTAAAGGACATCCAGCATTGTAATTTAGTCATAAAGCTAACTCCACTGCTATAACCAAATTAGAAACAGCATGCACCCTAGGTCTTTTGGAAAACTATCATTAAAAAGTGCACATGGTTCCTAGACCAGTTTTTAGAAAGCCATCTGACAGCAAAATGAAAATCTCATGTATGAGTTATGTTACATAAAGTTATGTTACATGTTACATGAAGCTTTTATGATTTTATTTAGTTGATTGAAAGCAAGTGCCAGAGAAGGAGCCGAATGGTATGTCTTACACGGCACACATATTCTTTGTGCACACAAAGTCTCCTCTTCTCCATTTGTGGTCACAATGCATCCAGTTAATGTATAAAATAAAAACTTTAAGTAACAAATTTTATGAACATAAAAATCTGTGAATCATTCATATCCAGCACACTTTCTCAATAATACTTGAATCCTGAAACAAAGATTACTTTGAAGATATTTTTTTCATGTATTTTATCCCCTGCAGGCGTTTGGCACAGACGGCCGGCTGCAATCATTTCAAGATTGTTAGCAGAGTTTGCACACAAAGAGGGCCAGTGAAAGTAAACCCTTTTAACACAAAAACTACAGTGAGTTAGGAGAGAGAGAGAGAGAGAGAGAGAGAGAGAGAGAGAGAGAGAGAGAGAGAGAGAGAGAGAGAGGATTAAGCTGCCTGATTACTCAAATCTCTTTTTATAGCTCCACAAGCAGGGGTTCCTTTACTGTATGCCCATCCAGGTATTGTAACATTGTTGTCATCATTTAATGTGGGAAGTGGTAGCCTAGTGGTTAAGATGTTGGACTGATACCAGAAAAACCAGGGTATGATTCCCACCTCCATCAAGCAACTACTGTGGGCCCTTGAGCAAGGCCCTTAACTCACAATTGCTCAGTTGTAAAAAAAAAAAAAAAAAAGAGATCAAATGAAATTGCTCGGGATAAGAGTCTGCCAAATGCTGCAATTATAAACGTAATGTCATTCTGAACTATAGCAGCCTTCTAGAGACCCGGTATCTATTTTATAGTTTTATTATACTTTTATTTGATTATATTATTATATTTTTTAGTTAATTTTATCTGCTTGACAGCTAATCAGAGTAACCAAAATGTTTCACGATATTTTCTGATTTGTTTTTTTTCTGATTATTTATGATATTTTGTAATATTGGATACGATATATGTTGCTATCATGTGACCATTATTTCAAAATTGCAAAATTGACATTAGCACTGCACAACACGAGTCAACTAATATGTTCTCCATATATTATAGCCTTATTCACAATCAGAAGCTTGTAATATAAATGATAGTGTTTTGATAGATATTTGTAGGTCTTTATTTAATCATTCATTCATGGGGTCAGGAGATTCTGCTGAATCCTATCCCAGCACACTTATGCTGAAAGGCAGGTGCAAGGTTGCCAGTCCATCGCAGGGTACCACACACACTCGCTCCTATGGGCAATTAAGAATCACCAATCAACCTAATGTACAAGTTTTTTGACTGTGGAGGAAACCGGAGTACCCAGAGAAAACCCACACAAACGCAGGGAGAACATGCAAACTCCATGCAGACGACCCAAGTGAAGAAGAAAGTCTGCAAATAACTGCAATTACAGATTTCAAACATAGAGGGCAACACAGAGGCACAACTCACAGACTCAGATTTAACACGTCAGCAAATTATACATGCCATTATACTGTAACTTTGTTTTGCTTCATTTTAAGAATTAAGGCCGATTAAAATTGTTAGACAGCTTAGAATTTTTAAAATGTAGAATTTTCATTCATTCATCTTCTAACCCGCTTATTCCTTAATTGGGGGTCACAGGGCCCTTCTGGAGTCTATCCCAGCGCACTTAGGACGAGAGGCATGGGTACACCATGGACAGGTTGCCAGAGCACATCTTATATTTTAATTGTTTTCTTATTTCTTTCATTTTACCTCGGTGTGGTGGCGTAGTGGTTAGCACGGTCGCCTCACTACAAGAAGGTCCCGGGTTCAATTACGGGGCCGGGGTAATCGAAGTTTCTGTGCGTAGTTTACATGTTCTCCCCATGCTTGCGTGGCTTAACTCCGGGTACCCCGGGTTTCCTCTCAAAGTCCAAAAACATGATTGGTGAGTTCAAATTGCCCATAGGAGTGTATGTGTGTGCAAGTGGTTGTTCGTCTATGTGTTGCCCTGCGATGGACTGGCAACCTGGTATTGTGCCTAAAATATCTAAATACTGTATAGTATACGATTTTTTTTCTAGAAAATGTTATCCTCAGTTACCCCTGAAACCAAACAGAACCACAAGCCTGATAACACGTATGTACAATGAGAGAGAGAGAGAGAGAGAGAGAGAGAGAGAGAGAGAGAGAGAGAGAGAGAGAGAGAGAGAGAGAAACAGAGAAACAGAGAAACAGAGAAACAGAGAAAGTTGTTGTTGTTTTTTTTCAAACAATAAACAAGTAAAAATTAAATTGCATTGTCAGTTTTCTTCTGGTTTTCCATCCTTGTGGGTACATTGGGTTTCTGTAACAAATATGTACACACACACACATTTTCCATTGCCTCTCTCTCTCTCTCTCTCTCTCTCTCTCTCTCTCTCTCTCTATTTATGTGCATGACGTGCAACATTGCAGACGATGAGAGTGCAGCCTGTCTTCTATTTTGAATGTGCAACCAGAAAGTTCCACCTGTTCAGAGATGGACCCAGCTGAGAGAGGTGAGATTACAGCAACTGACAGGATGAACAGTGTACAACCTTTAGTCCTGACAAATAGAGAGAATAAACAAGATGTACATGTTATATGTGGTTTTCTGGTTTCCTCCTAGAGTTGGTAAAATTAAATAAAAACAGACTGTTGGCTGCACAAATGTCTGATTTATATGGCATCAAGAATAAAATAAAGAATATGTTTTCAGGCATGCAAGTTTCCATGCAGTTTGAATCTACTGTTAATAGAGGTAGTCTGATGAGTCTGTGGAGTGAGGAGAGCGTGTACAATTCGATCCACAATACAATGTCTGCCTATGTTTACTGATTTGTTTAGGGGAATATATTAAATTAAACTTGAAACCTATTAACCAACATAGTGGCCCCACTGTGGAGACACTATTCATTTATTCATTCGTTCGTTCGTTCATCTTCTAACCCGCTTATTCCCTAATTTGGGGTCACTGCTGTACCCTATCCCATCGTACATAGGGTGAGAGGCATGGGTACACCCTGGACAGGTCACGAGTCCATAAGCTCCATTACAGCAAATGTGCTATCATATTTCATTAACAGAATTCATTCATTCATCTTCTTATTCTTGAATTCAGGGTCACACGGGTCTGCTGCGCCTATCCCAGCACACATAGTGCGAGAGGTGGGGGGTACACCCTGGACGGGTCGCCAGTTCACCACACAGACAAACAACCATTCACACACACATTCACTCCTATGGACAATTTAGAATCACCCATCCACCTCATCTGCAAGTTTTTGGACTGTCGGAGGAAACCGGCGTACCCGGAGGAAAACCACGCAAGCGCGGGGAGAACATGCAAACTCCGCACAGAAAGATCCCGGCCCGGTATTCGAACCCGAGACCTTTTTGTTGCGCCACCGCGCCACCCCTCATTAACATAATAATAAAGTAAAAATAAATAAATAACAAGAAGGTCCTAAATTTGATTCCTGGGCAGGGGGTCATTCTCTGTAGAGTTTGTTCTCTACGCGCTTATGTGGGTTTTCTCTGGGTACTCTGGTTTCCTCCCACAGTCCAAAAAATGTCTATTAAGTTGTTTGGTGAGCTTAAGTTGCCCATAGGAGTGAGTGTGAGTGTGTTGAGTAGTTGTTTGTAGCCCTGAGATGGACTGGCCAAGGTGTACCCATGCCTCTCACTCTATGTGAGTTGGCTCCAGCGGACCCCTGTGATGACGGGACATAGAAGATGAATGGGTGAATCAATTAAAGTATTCTCAATTACGGGACATTTTCTTCAAATATCTGTACTTTGCTGCCATCTTTTGTACAAATGTATTATTGCACCTCCACCCTCATGTAGCAAGACGTGTATAGCTGATTTTTTATATTATCGGTTAAGAATTCTGGAGGTGGTGCGGCAAGGTGAGTGGTTGTTCGTCTATGTGTAGCCCTGGGATGAACTGGCGACCTGTCCAGGGTGTACCCCCGACTCTCTCCCTATTTGCCCTGGGATAGACACCCAGCAAACCCCCGTGACCCCGAATTAGGAATAAGCGGATAAGAAGATGAATGAATGAACGACCGAATGAATGAATGAAGGAAGGAATTCTGGGGGTTGGCGTTGATTGGCTGAGGTGAGCTATGCAGTTTTGCACCAATGAGAGACCGATTAGCTAATTGATGGCGTTTTAATAAACGAGTGTGTAGTGTGGTGGGTTAATGTGAGAAATATGGCGAGTGTGAGAGAGAGAAGTGGCGCTTTAAACATTGCGGGGAAACACTACAACCGTACGGAGAATTCCTCGGGTAAACTTTACATCTCCAGCTTAACTACCACTGATTTGATTTTCTGATCTGTTAATTACAGCAGCTGATTTCAACACCGCCGATTATAATTATTAATCCTGTAGATAACTAATGCAAACATGTTTCTTGGTGTATTTGTGATATTTTTCCAGAATGCAGATGTTTATCTGGCATTTTAGGGAATTAATTTAAGGCTGTAAATAAATGATACTGAATTGTTGAATGTGCTTGTATATAGTGTTTTTAGTTTATTATGAAGTATTTATAATGAATTAGTCAATGAATTACTTGTCTAATGTGTTTTGTTAAAGCTGATTAAGCTTAATTACACTCCTTTTTTTTATTTTTATTCAATTCCTCAATAATTATAAGCCAAATACTTTGACACATTTTATAATAAACTAATTTACATAGTACAGAAGCTACAGAACATTCATTCCTTCATCTTCCCCACTTATTCCCTGATTCTGGGCCACAGGGGTCTGCTGGAGCCTATCCCAGTGCAGTTAGAGCGAGAGGTGGGGAGTACACCCTGGACAGATTGCCAGTCCATTGCAGTGCACACATGGAGAAACAAATACAATGTCACTCCTTTGGGCAATTTAGCTGCACCAATCAAATTAATGTGCATATTTTTGAACTGTGGGAGGAACCCATAGTACCTAGAAGAAAGCCACGCAATTGTGGGGAGAACACTCAAACACTACACAAATTTCCCCAGTCTGGGAATTGAACTCTGGACCTTGCTAACCCTTACAGCATCACACTGCCAGCTAAAGAACAGAGGATAATAATCATACTGCAGTTATCCCATTATTCATTTTCCCAACTATTTAAATGAGCAATAGATAAAACTTTAAATCTGTATAAGTTTGCCATACATTGTCCTGCTGCCACAGAAATTAGTCATGGCTTTTTTTTTTTATTTTTTCTTTTTTTTTTCTTTTGTGACCTGCCATGTTTCTGGTGTTCTGCAGCTCAGCAGAGGCCTGTTACTCTATGCCAGACCAGCTACATCTGGAGCAGATTGATCTCTCACCTCCAGTCAGAGGTGAAGGTGAAACGTCGACGTCACTTCTTAAAAGCTCATGACAATTGCTTTGTGGGCTCTGATGCAGTGACTGTGATCCAAGCCTACATCAATCAGAGTAAGGTTTTAGAGGACGTGTCCAGAACCAAAGCAGTGCGGGTGTGCCAGGCACTGCTGGACTGTAAAGTGTTTGAAGCAGTTGTAAATAAAAGGTTTGGAAAGGACAGCAAGCTATTGGAGTTTCAGGACAGTGTTGGTAGCCTGTACCGTTTTTTGAACACCGAGACCCATGGGCTGAGCTGTATGAGAAATAATTTTCCTTCTCCAATCAAAGAGGAAAGTGCGGATCGCTGGCTCCACAGGTAAGGTAACGTAACCTGCTGCACCTCTGCAGACTACACATACATGTACGAGAGGTGTTTTTTTATTTTTTTGGGGGGAGGTTTTCCGTTTCCTTTTCTTTGAATACTGTTTGCGTTTTGTTTTGTTTTTTAATGATCTGGCTTGCAGGGATGACCTGGTATTTGCCCACAGTACACCAGTAAAACCAGACCACATTATGAACATCTTGCTGGAGGAGCTTGACCTTAGCCTTGATTTTCTGCATGCTGAATGTTTACCACCATCAGGTAAACAGCAGGGCAAATACACTTGTGCAACACAACCAGTATCTTCAACATTTGGAATTTAAACGATATTGTCTATTTCTCTCAGTGGTCAGAAAAGTGTGGCAGGAGCAGACAGTTCAGCGTTTGCTGAAGCTAATCGAGCTCCCTCTGCTGGACGGAGTGTTGAATTGTTCTGATTGTCCTCCAACGAGTGGTAACAATAACATGCCAGACATTCTGTACACAAGCAACTACTTGGATAAAGAAATACTAAAAGCTTTTAAAGAGTCACAGTGAGTGGTGAAAATAGTTTGAACTTTAATAAAAAATGAGAATTAACATTAAGTGATAAGTTTACCCGAAATGGCTTACAGCTCTGTTTTTGTGCCTTTCACAGACAAGATGAGTGGCTTTTAGCTGCATTAGAGGTAACTGACTTTCTGCCAGAACCACAGGTGATCGAGTTGTGCAATGAGCTTCATAGACTTTCCCTTGATGATGTTGTTGGAGAGCCTGGGGAGTGGAGTCCCATAAGCATCCAGCACTGCAAAACTATAATCTTTGAAATTCTGGCTAAACATTATGGACAGGCTAGCTTTCAGCCTCTTCTTCCCAGCGGACTGAATGATGTTTTCGCACACATTACTGAACTGTTGGGTAAGTTAGGACCATGAACAAATATTCACTAAATTTCTATGACCTATAATTGCTGCCATTCCATCATCGGTAAATGCTCAGTTATGTATGTGGTTTGGAGAATAGGTGCTTTGTGCACAGGGTCATTGTCATTCTGGAACAATGTACATCTTAGTTCTTTTATACTTGTGTTTTTCTGGCAGTAAACGGGAAGTTTGACTTTGCTTTGGAGGTGTTGCAGCTCTGTTTAAAGTTGCTTCCTGCAGCTACACGAGAAGAGCTTTACAGGCTGCTGAGATTTATGTCATTTGCTGCAGGCTCTCAACACATCCGACTTCAGAAGGAAGTAAGCCACGTGGGGGGGGGGGGGGGGTACTCCGGTTTCCTCCCACCATCCAAAAACATATACATTAGGTTGATTGGCGAATTTGTGCGAGTGGTTGTCTGTGTGCCCTGCGATGAACCTGTACCCTTTTTTTTTTTTTTTTTTTTTTTTTTTTTTTTTTTAAGCTGGAGAATCGGATCCATGTGAAGAAAGCCTTTTGTAGAGCCATCATTCAAAGCAAGAGCCTTTCAAAGGGTAAAGTGGACCTGCTCTTACTCTTTATGCTGGATAACCATGAGGACATCTTTAAGGTATTAAAGACTAGATGCATCCTGAATTGCTGTACACATTATGTGCTATTGGATGTTAGATAACTGACCATATGCTATATATTGTGTGTATAATGCACGGTTGGGTTGTTTGATACTGGAAGTAAATACTTTGTATTACCCCTCCAGTAACATTATGCTACGTTCTTTACTGACTAAGGTGTTGTATGTGTTCTCATTAGGTCCCAGGTTCCTTGCACAAGCTAGTGAGTGAAAAGTTGAACGATGTGGTAAAAATGAAGGACCCCAACACACAGGGTACATCACCAATCCCAATTATTTTACCTGGAAAAATTGTTGACTTGTGTATTCTGTGAAGTCTTAATGGTTATGATGGAAATTCATGTCATTTTTGTAGGCTCCACGTTCTGTCAGCAAATCTCAAGCAACGTTTACAATGACACTGTAAAGAACCTGACTAATTCAGAGTTGTTTGTACTGCTCCGGAATATTGATGAAAATACAAAGTACTCTATAAAGGAGAAGAGGAGACTGCTGGCACAGTTTTATAAAGGACATCCAGATATTTTTGCTCAGTATTTTGGCTCTAGATTGAGCACAATTCGCTTGTCTGAATTGTAATGGGTCTAACCAGAACTTTTACTTATTTTTTTTTAAAGAAATTTCTGTAAACATTTGTCTAATTGTAAATTGTACTAATAAACACTTTCAATATTAATTCAGTATAATGTTGCTGTTTCTTTTACACACGGTAAAATCATTTTCTTGATTTAGCAACATCTGTATATTTGACTGACTTTTTAATCATATTATTTTTGGCTGGTATGAGAGGATTTCAGACGCTGTTTAAGCTTTGCATCTACTGAAAATTTAATTGTGAAGATGGATGAGCTACAACAGGAGAATACAGCGTAGATTCTCCCAAACTAAACTAGTGGTTAACTAGTAAAGTAAACTAGTGGTTTTGTTTTCCTCTTCAGTGAAAGCAGACACTTGTGTTTAGGGAGGATGTCTGGAGGCAGGTTCATGTATGGGTTCATACCAACGGTGTTTAGTGGGGTTGAGTTAGTTTACTCTTCAGGACAGTCCGGTTCTTCCACTCCAACCAGAATACATGTCTGCATAGAGCATTTTGTATCATAGTTTTGGGGAAGGAAAGAATGAATGTTACAATGTCATTTTATTTACAGTTTGTGGTGGTAGTTTGATGTTGAAACCCATTATTATCCAAAGCCACAAATATTTGGTCAAACTTTCATGACAAATTGCAGTAGTTTATCTTTACTGCCACCTGAATAACTACAGTTACAGTATTTAGTACAAACTCTACTTAAACAACATTTACCACTGGCAGATTACAAATATTACTTTTTAAAAATAGAGGAATGCTGAAGATGGAGGAGCCGGGCAGGAGGAAACGAGGAAGACCAAAGAAGAGGTTTATGGATGTGAGGAAAGACATGCAGGTAGTTGGGGTGAAAGAGGCTGATGTAGAGGATAAGGTAGTGTGGAGAAGAGTGATCCACTGTGGCGACCCCTAACGGGAGCAGCCGGAAGGAGATTATTGTTTAATACTAATTAAAATACTAAGACGTCTACTTAATTGACTCGTACACAAATATTGTATTAGTACAAATATTGATTTGCAACATGATCCATAAACTCCAAGGAGTGTAAACGTTTGACGTTCTTTCTCTTACAATCTATACACCATTTTATTGTTTCTCTTTGAACAAATTCTTTTACGTTAAATAATCTTCTGTCAGCAGGATATGCTAATAATGCTCGCTTGTAAAATTTTATTAATCTTTCTTCTTTTTTTGTCCTTCGGCTGCTCCCGTTAGGACATTCGATTTGGCGGGGTTTTACGCTGGATGCCCTTCCTAACGCAACCCTCCCATTTATCCGGGCTTGGGACCGGCACTAAGGCT
>JAOTRA010088084.1:0-26091 GCA_026260255.1 Pseudolaguvia tuberculata | reverse complement strand
TATATATATACACACACGTATACATACATACATATACATACACAAATACTGGTATATTGGGGGAAATTGGTATGTTTACCGATTTAGCTTGAAGTCAAGGATTTCTGCTGTGTGCCCATGGTATTCAGCAACCATTTTTCCTGATCGAGAATCCCACAAAGTCACAACTCCAGCCAGATTACAGGTAGCTATCACTGCTGAAGATTGGTCCCACTGAATATGGACAATTCCCACCTTAGAATGAGAGACATTTGCATTTATTTTGTCATAAACAAAACATACAATGGTTTATTCAGCAGCATAAACACACACACACACAAACAAATATAAAGCGAAAATATTCAATGGCCAAATATATGGTTAATATTTTTTTTATTCTGTTGTATACCACGTGACCTGGCTATCGTCTGTTGCCTGGAAAATAAACTTGACTACATCTAACTCCAGTGACTACCACTACATGAGACTGCTGTGTTTACAGGTTTTTTACGAAAACATACGTTTGGAATACAGAGTGGTGTAAGAACTATGTGTTGTTGTCAGACTGCTGCTTATAGTTAGTGGAGTTTGGGACCGTTAGATGCAGACCATTATATTTACAACAGAAATTCATCTCCGCTTTTACTTTTGTTTAATTTCTTATTTTTCAGTGTCTGTTTTTGTGCTGTTCTTGTCACTTTAAGCCTTGTGTCTGCCATTATTCTGTCTGGTATGTAGCACCTTGGGGTTTTGGAGAAACATTTAATTCCATTGTATATTGCACTGTCATATAAAATTGTATCTTTTGTTGATGTATAGCGCTTGGGAGAGTAAGAAGGGGAAATAAGAAGACAGGGTTACACTACAAAAGTAGCTACTTGATTGTTATTCAGTGACTAAAGCTGTGATGTATACTGAAACACCAATATATTTTACTTTATTACATTTAGCGGCATTCCTTCCTTACTGTCAAATAGTAAACTAATTACATAAGACATCTCATTTACGTGTGGGCCGGCGGAGAACAAGAAGATCCGGGATTCAATTTTGGTTTCTTCCCACAGTCCAAAAACATGCAGATTAAGTTGATTGGTTATTCTAAATTGTCCATAGGAGCGAATGTTTGTTTGTCTATGTGTACCCCTGCCTCTCGCCTTATGTGCACTGAGAAAGGCACCAGCAGACATCAGTGAATCCAAATTAGGGAATAAGCAGGTAAGAAGATGAATGAATTAATCTCATTTATGTGATTTGTTTGCAAGTCTGAGAGACTTTGAAGAAGATGCTTTACAAGTGGCCACTATTAATCCCCTGTGAGAGCAAGGCCCCTAACCAACAACTGCTCAGATAAATGAATGAAATAAATGTAAGTTGTTCTGGATAATAACATCTGCCTTAGTACAGTTACAGTTAGGCATTTGGCAGACGCTCTTATCGAGAACGCCTTACATTTGGTCTCTTTTTTACAATTGAGCAATTGTGGTCAAGGGCCTTGCTCAAGGGGCCCACAGTGGTTGGTGGAGGTGGGAATCAAACCCCGGTCTTACTGGTATTAGTCCAGCACTTTAACCACTAGGTTACCACACCGTAAACAACAGCACATAATAATTCAACATGTTAAAGCATGTTATTTTGGAGATGTTTTAAAGTTACTTTAGAGATTTAAAGTTACTTTAGACCAAGATATATAATAACTTATTACATTATGAAATAACCATAAAAATAAAATTTAGATTTTTACCAATCATGAACTGACTTATGTCACTTACCATTTATAATATAATATAAGGGTGCCAATCTCTCAATGTTTTTAATGGTATGGCTGATCAGTGTACATAAAATCACACTTTCATAATATTACATAATTTCAGTAGAGAGGGCGGCGCGGTTGCGTTGTGGATAGCACAGTCTCCTAACAACAAGAAGGTTCCAGGTTAGAATCCCGGGCTGGGATCTTTCTGTGCAGAGCTTGCATGTTCTACTCCAGGTACTCCGGTTTCCTCCCACAGTCCAAAAACATGCAGATTAGGTCAATTGGTGATTCTAACTTGTCCATAGGAGTGAATGTGTGTGAATGTGTGTTTGTCTATGTGTTGCCCTGAGATGGACTGGCGACCCGTCCAGGGTGTACACCCGCCTCTCGGCCTATGTGTGCTAGGCGCAACAGACCCCCAAGACTTCGAGTTCGGGAATAAGTGGGTAAGAAGATGAATGAATGAATGAATGAATGAATGAATGAACATCAGTAGAGTTTTGCACTTACATCATGTTTACATTTGTGTCTAAGGCTCTGTGTGGTCAAATCATATATGACAAGAGTCCCATCAAGATATCCCACAGCAATCAATGGCAGCCTGTCATAGAGTAACAAGTTACATAAACATAAAACAGAAACAAACAGAAAACTTTGAAATTACTAAACAACAATAATAAGAATCTTTTAGAAAAATACTTACACATTACAAAATCCTACAGACTCCACCGAGATGTTTTCGCTCATGTTTCTTTCCTCACTGCTCTCAAACGAGAATGAACCCAATACCTAAACCAAATGTTTTACATTCATTAGACCGAAGAAACTTGGATAACAAACTAAGTTCAATATTATACACAGACAATCATTTAGATTGCAGCCCATCAGTCCAGGGGTACTCCTAGCAATTTTGGGCCCCTGACACAGCCATGCCGCACCAAATCTATGACATTACTGGCAGCACTGTTAATACTGACAAATTCCAGATCAGTTACATTGAAAAGATCTTTATGATTCCCCCTTATTATTTACTTTAGTATTGGACAATAAGAGGACAAAAATTAACTGCATTGTAAATCCTCACCTTGCCTGTTGATGTGTTAATGAGTTTAGCCTGCCCATCAGTTGAGCCCGTGAGAACAAGAGTTCCATCTTTGTTACACTCAATGCATGTCAGTGGCCCCTGATGGCAGTCATGACCTAAAAAAGAAATAACATAAAACAGAGATTGTACACTACGTTTCCTGATGATTCTTAATTGTGTGTGTGTGTGTGGCTCTGTGATGGACTGTTGACCCATCCAGGGTGTACCCCCTCCTTTCACCACATGTGCACTGGGATAGGCTCCAGCAGACCCCTGTGACCGCGAATTAGACAATAAGTGGGTTAGAAGATGAATGAATGGTTATTAGCCATGTTTTAGCAGTGTTTTTCAGTGAATAGCCACAGTCAAAAAAGAACCATCAACGCACCACTCGCAAAGAAGTTTTATATATTTATAAAATGTGTGCACATTAGGACAGCAGGCTATTGCCACAAATTGAGCTTTAATGTTATGAATTCAACTGCATTGTACAGGAATCTTAAATACCTGGTAGATATGTGGTAGAATAATTAGTCTAGTAGTCTATTTACAGTTACAGTTAGGTATTTGTCGCTCTTATCCAAAGCGACTTATATTTGGTCTCCTTTTTTTTTTTTACACAACTGAGCAATTGCGGGTTAAGGGCCCACAGTGGTTGCTTGGTGGAGGTGGGATTCGACCCATGGTCTTTTTTTTGTATTGGTCCAACAACTTAACCACTTTGCTACCACTTCCCACGGTAGCCGGTTTACAATCTTTATTGTCACTAAAACACTTTATTGTCTCTAAAAGGCAATAGTTTTTATTTCACTGCTAGTAAATCTGACTGTGATCAAGAAAGCTGCCGTTCGCAAAGTTTTTGTGCGTAAGCAGCATTGATACATTACTAATTAAAACATTTATCCAATCAGAATAGCACATTAAAGTGACCATGTATACTACATATGACCAATGTCACATTCTAATGACTGAGTTTTTTCGAATAAAATATCAATGACATTTCAGTGGCACGCAGCACCATATTTTCTTTTATTAGTATGTCTTCTTTCTTCTCCTTTCAGCTGCTCCCATTAGGGGTCGCCACTGTGGATCGCTCTTCTCCACACTACCCTGTCTTCTACATCTGCCTCTTTCATCCCAACTACCACTGGCTTGCAAAACCCTAATGGCTGGGCTTTTTTAATTAAAATTATGTAAATATGTGAAATAAGGCAGCTTAGTGGTTAAGGTGTTGGACTGATAACATAAAGTAGGCCATTCAGCATGGCCCTTAACTCTCAATTGTGCAAAAAGAGATACATGTAAGTCACTTTTACAAATGTAAAGTGCTACAGCGCTACCTTGGTTAAAACATGCTGCTGCAGACCCTGACATTAGGACACATACATTTGAATGACATGCTCAATATTCAACATTTTTTATTGATGCTGTAGATCACAGGTGTCAAACTCGGTTCCTGGAGGGTCCTGCAGAGCTAAGATCCAACTTGGCACAACATAATTTTGTCACCTAAAATCCTTTGAAACCTAAGTTTCAAGTATATCTATCAAGATCTTGATTATTTGGTTCAGATGTGTTTGATTAGGGTTTGAGGTAAACTCTAAACTCTGCCATCCTGGAACTGAGTGTGACACCCCTGCTGTAGTTGATTCACCTATGATAAACTTTGTAAAAAAAAAAAAAAAATCATTTTGACATTTACCTTTAATAACATGGCTTGCATTCCCTTGCTTAAGGTCCCACAGTCGTAGAGTTCCATCCTCATAACCCACCACTGCTCTTTTTCCTTTGTGTGCATAATAGACAAAAGAGTAAGGATTAATTTAATACTCACAATTCATGTTCATTCTTTTTTACTTCTATTTAAATGATATATTTAGAGTAGTACTTGTGTAGAGTAGTACTATGGTCAATGTTCACTCTACTGTAAGTGAGTTAAAACTTCCACTGTACTGTAACAGCAGTCAGTGAATTCTGCGGCGATTCCATTTCAGTAGGAGAGGCAGAGCTTAAACGCACATTTTAAAACACTGTGCCTTTTTTTTGTTGACAAATGACTGAACATCAGCTGTCTGTTAAATTACTGCTTCCATTCACAGTAAAAATATTTCATACATTCATTCATCTTACCCGCTTATTCCCTAATTTTGGGTCACGGGGGTCTGCTGGCGCCTATTTCCAGCACACATAGGGCGAGAGGCGGGGGTACACCCCTGGACCAGTCGCCAGTCAAGACAACACAGACAAACAACCATTCACACACATTCACTCCTATGGACAATGTAGAATCACTTATCGACCTTATCGGACTGTGGGAGGAATGAGTACCCGTAGAAAACCCATGCAAGTGCAGGGAGAACATGCAAACTCCGCACAGAAAGATCCCCGGCCCAGGAATCAAACCTTCTTGTTGTGAGGCGACAGTTTCTTACACTATTTCTTAAAAAAAAAATCCAAGTAATAAGTAAAAAAAAAACAGCATAAAAACCCATAATCTGTCTGTATAATGGTAATATATAGATGGGTAGTGTTTTTCTTGTTGTATTTAGAAGCCACATAAAAAGCCAGGTGGGGCCCTTTAATTCCAAAAAGTACCACTACAGTAGATGGTCACGGCATATAGTTACCTCTCCCACGAACACAAATGTTGTTCATTAGTCTGCAGTTCCTTCTCGAAATCACTTTAAATAGTGTAACATTCTGCACATCTACAATAATTTAGAACAGTGTCTGTGGCAAGCAAACATGCAAAGCAAAAACAGAAAATATGAACAAAATAAAAAAGCCATTGAAAACTAGCAGCCAACAGTGGAAAGCCAAGTGTCAGTTAAATTTCACTATTTTATTTTTTTTAATGCCAATATTCAGGTTTCAATTATTTCCAGATACAAAAATATGATTTTTAGTGTAAGAAATCAGCAATATTGGTTCTTTTTGGCATGGCTAACATGGATCAACTGCATAAGACTGCATAACTTCATAAACAAAACTGACATAGACAAAGGTAAATTCGTATTGTTATACAAATTTCTTATCTTTTTAATTCTTTACATTATGTTTGTCTGTGGATAATGATGGTTGTAGAATTCCCTTTGGGAGGGAAGGATGGATGGCAGTGGCGTGCAGTCAGGGCCAGCAAAGCCACACTCTGCCACACTGCATTAGTTCAACTACTACTGTTGTTACAATTTTTATGCGGTGGCGTAGTGGTTAGCACAGTCGCCCCGCACTGGCATGTTTCTTCCCCGGGGACTCCAGTTTCCTCTCACAGTAAAAAAAAACCCATGAACAATATGTCGATCAGTGAAACTAAATTCCCAAAGGAGTGTGTGTGGTGCCCTGTGATGGATTGGTGACCTGTTCAGGGTGTACAAACAAGTTTTTTAAACGCATACGTGAGGAGAGTTTGGTTAACCCTGAGGATTCCTTACTTTTATTAGCCCAGGAAAGTAGACCAATGCCAGACTAGTGCTGACAAACAATTGTGCTGACTTCCAGCGTTTAAATGTTTTATGGATTTTATTATTATTGTTTTTCATCTTCAATATGCGAAATGTCTAATGCCACGCCATATTTTATTGTGGTTTTGTATAGTATTAATGGTTTCTATAATCACAACTTAATAGTGGTTGCAGTTGCAGATTTAGTATTAACAGGTAACAGTGGTGGTAATTAAGAGGTGCATCATTCATGCAAGTCCTCCCACTGAAGGCCCAGGTACAAAATGCACCACACGCCACTGATAGATGGATGGGTGGATGTTTTTGCCTCAACCAGAATGTAATAAATTGAATGTGAAATTTGAATTACCGGACTATAAGGCACACCTAGAATCCTTTGATATTCTCAAAAATAGACAGTGCGCCTTATAATCTGGTGCGTCTTATATGTTAATTAACTCTGGTTGTGTGTACTGACCTTGTGTGGTACACAGTGCTCATAAATCTGTTATGTTACTATTACTACTATTATTATATCTGTTTAACTTCATTATACTTGCCCGCATATGTAATGTGTTATTTTTCTACCATTGTGATTTGTGAGTGAATCTATGAATTATCACAGATTCACTCACAAATCACGATGGTAGAAAATTAAATAAATAACATGAAACAAATTCCCTTTACACTTATGTCTGATAAGAAAGTAATGAGGAAAATTAGCAGGTTTATGTGGTACAAAAAATGTCAAAATGTTTTGTCAGGTTAAAATACCGGGGAGCTAAACACAGTCATCTACGGGGCTAAATGTCGCTCAATCATGCTTGGCGGACAACCTGCTCTGCGGACACAAGGTTCTCTCTCTCCGATTTTAGTCCTGGTTTGGTCCGTATGCAGAGTTTCTGCTGGGGCGTGCACATCTTAAAATATCCCCTTTACACCACTGCTTAATAAAACCTTACAAACCGGTGCGCCTTATGTATGAAAATATTTTAAAGTATATCCGTTCATTGACTTGGCGTCTTAACTGGTGCGCCTTATAGTGTGGAAAATACAGTAGTAACTGAATGCAAATATTTATATCAAGAAGAGTCTCACCATCAGGAAGTACTTTCCCACTTGTTGCCTGACAGTTAGGTCCTTGGAAGGTCTTACATTCACCATTTGGAATCTTCCACATCCACATATTTCCATCAGCCCCACCTGCAAGCAACACTGGTGCACATGGGTGCCACTGCAGCCACTAACAGACATGAAAAGCAAAGAAACAAGACAGACAAGCCATTTAGTATGTAGGATTACGTAGTTAAAGTAGGTTAGCTGGTATAGCTGTGCAGTATTCACTAGCAGTTGGAGAGTTGGTTTTGGTTTGAGTATTTAATTTAAACTTATAACTGGAATTAGAAAATAGTTTTATATAATACAATATTACCATAATTAGTATTAATTATAAAAAGTATAATTAGCAATACATACATTACTCTCAGCTATACCTTGTGCAAAATCCATGAAAAAATATTTATTATTGATAACACTTTCTGGAATGTACTAGATTTGATTTATAAACCTCCATATCTCCTATCTCAAATGACCATATCTCCTGTTTTGCTTCAACTTTCCAGACTTTAATCAGTCCACTCATGTCTCCAGTCACTGCAAGCTTTGAGTCATGGCTGAATGCAGCACACGTCACTGAGTCCTTATGGCCTAGCCAAAATACATGACAAAAAAAAAACAATTAAAAAACACTAGACACATCAACCCTGCAGAATCGGCAAAGATAAAAAGTGGGAAAATAATACCTGTACATTCAAACAACACCTGTCCATCTATGACATTCCATACATAACCTTTGTCATCCTCACCACCTGTGATGGCCAAGTTGTTTGTCACTGGGTCCAAACTTATACAGAAAACCGAACCTGAACAAAACAGTTTTGTAAAGTGAACAAATGTATAATTTCCAGCATATCCAAGTCTCTGTTAATGCTAGTATTATTTTAGCATTGGTACAGTGTATATGGATGTATGTTTCTTGACCAACAGATCATACACATACACATCTACCACAGGCCACACAGGGTTGGTCTGAGGAAACAGCACAGGTTTTAGTGTGATAGCCATTATTACTGTTAGACATTGAGATTAAATACTACCTCAAACACATTGTTAGACACTGCATTGTTAGTTACAGGACAGCATACAGGGGGTACGGAAAGTATTCAGACCCCCTTAAATTTTTCACTATGTTATATTTCAGTAATTTACTAAAGTCATTTCTTTTTTCCTCATTAACGTACACACAACACCCCATATTGACAGAAAAACACAGAATTGTTGACAGCTCACAGTACAGTCAAAGGAACTTTTTGAAGAACTCAAAGACAGTATTGTGGCAAGGCACATATCTGGCCAAGGATACAAAAAAGTTCTGCTGCACTTAAGGTTCCTAAGAGCTCCATAATCCTTAAATGAAAGACGTTTGGGACAACCAGAACCCTTCCCAGAGCTGGCCAAACTGAGCTATTGGCGAAGAAGAGCCTTGGAAAGAGAGGTAAAGAAGAACCCAAAGATCACTGTGGCTGAGCTCCAGATATGTAGTCGGGAAATGGGAGAAAGTTGTAGAAAGTCAATCAATTACAAATATAAAAATACAGCATTTGGCAGACACCCTTATCCAGAGAGACTTACAACTGAGCAATCAGGGCTAAGAGCCTTGCAAGATTCCAAGCAAGGGGTCTTTGTGTGGAGTTTCCATGCTCTCCCGGTTTCCGTCCGGGTATTCCGGTTTCCTAGGTTAGTGATTCTAAATTGCCCATGTAAAGGGAACTGATGTAGACTGGTCTGGTGTCAGCTACTATCCATTTAACAACTATTCAAAACAAATCAGGTACCTTCATGCACTTAATAAAACCGTAATAGCTTCACTATGTCACAGTAGGTTTGTCAAACATCAGCATCTGAACAGCTTTTCCTACTAATGTTAGCTGTCTCAGACAATTTGTACCCTCAATGAAAAGTTGTGTTTTATTTTCTCGTGTTTCAGGTTTGGAAAGTTGGTCACTAATTTTTCATGATTTCTATTTTACAATTTTTACTGACATTTAAGCAGTTCACAAAAACTGAATATTAGTTTTGTTCATCGAAAAAATACACATCTACATAAATAGAACACAAAACAATACAGATATACACTAACCAGTAATTTGAAAGTAGAAAATATATGTTTACCGGTGTGTTTGTTAAAGGTGAAATCACTGTCATCCTGATTAGCCTCCATTTCATCCTCAGTCTCCCAGCCTTCGGCGTCTGCAGTACATTCACCTTCTGCAAAATCTACATCTTCCAACTCCTCTACAAGATAATCTATACACAAACAAACAAACAAAGCACACACACCTTCTTGATTAAAAGACTCCCTAACTTTGGTTTGTTGCAGTCTTAAATTCTAACCAATTATAACTTCATCAATTTCAAATTTGATACTAAAGACTCCATTACATATTCCCGTTGCCTGCATCTGTATCACAGTGATTTAAAGTGTTGATGGAAAAAAACGACATTGACTCTTGTAAACTGTCAAATTACAGGCAGATATCAAACCTTCCCTTTAAAAGGTAGTAGCACAGCAGCCATGTTCGTATTTACACGAGAATATCAAATTTACACGAGAATAACACGTATCAACTATTGTAGTGTTTTGCTGTCTGGATGTTCAACTAAGCTTATAAATAAACTTCAGTTAGTTCAGAACACAGTTGAGAGAGTCCTTACTAGGACTAGGATATGTGAACACAATGCATTGGCTTCCAGATTCCACATAGATTTTAAAATATTATTATTGACCTATAAAGCACTAAATGATCTCACATCTCAGTACCATGCAGTACCGTGCCTACTTCGTTCAAAGGCTAAGGACTGTGTCAGTACCGCGCATGAATAAAGGTGTTTTCATACAAAGCCTCAAAGTTGTTGCACAGTCTACCAGTTTACGTCTGATAATCAGACACATTCTCAGTATTTGATAAGTCTAGACTAAAGATACATTTATATAATCAGGTGTTTAAATCTTAGATTTTTCTTAGACAAAGGAGCAGATCTGGGAGACTCATAGATATTGAGTATTATGGTGACCTGGTGTGTTTGAATACTGTCTTCCACACCATCATCAAACCCTCAGCTGTGTTTTTGGGGTTGGTCTGTTTGCTTTACATATCAAGGATCTCTTAAATCTGTGCCTCCCTCTGGCTCTCCTTTTAGTTATGCCATTTTGATGCTGCCCTGCCCGCAATAAACACTAACTCTGTCTCACTGTGTGTTACAACACATAACTGCACCCCTTTCCCCTCTTCTTTCTCTTTCTGTGAAGGTTCACATATCACCCCACTGCGCTGGATTTCCTGGTTCATTCTCATCGAGCGTGTATTCAGCTTATATCACATTGCTACGATGACTTCGGATGTCGCATTATCAGCAGGAGTCTGGCTACAGAAACAGAGACTCAGTCACTGCATAATTCTTCTTATCTGTTCATAACCTAAATGAGGATGGGTTCCTTGTTGAATCTGGTTCCTCTCAAGGTTTCTTCCTTTCCCACTATAGGGAGTTGTTCCTTGCCCCAGTCACCTCCGGCTTGCTCATCAGGTACAAACTGTAATTGTTTTACTGAATTTCATACTTATCTTTTGATTGTGTAAAGCTGCTTTGCAACTTTAGTAAAAATATATTAATAAACCTGAATTGAATTGTCCACACTATACAGTGGGTACGGAAAGTATTCAGATCTGAGCAATTTGCTAAAATCATTTAAGTTCATTTTTCCTCATTAATGTACACACAGCACTCCAGGAAAACACAAATTGTTGACATTTTTTGCTGATTAAAAAAAAAGATCTCATGGTCCCAAGTATACAGACCCTTTACTTAGTATTTTGTAGAAGCACCCTTTTGATCTAACACAGCAATCAGTCTTTTTGGAAAAGTTTTTCACACCTGGATTTAAGGATTCTCTGGATTCAAGGATTGCAGATTATCTCCAGTTCTGTCAGGTTGAATTGCTAGACACCATTGCTAGACACCATTTTTAGGTTTCTCCAGAGATCAATTGGGTTTACCACACATACCGCTTAAAATTAAGGCCAAAAAGTTCTAGCTTGGTCTCATCAGACCAGAGAATATTATTTTATAACCATCTTGGAGTCTTTCAGGTGTTTTTTAACAAATACCATGCAAGCTTTCCTGTGTCTTGCACTGAGGAGAGGTTTCCATCAGGTCACTCTACCATAAAGCCCCAACTGATGGAGGGCTGCAGTGATTGGTTGACTGTCTACAACTTTCTCCCATCTCCCAAATGCATTTGGGGAGCTCAGCCACATTTTTGGGTTCTTATTTACCTCTCTCACCAAGCCTCTTCTTCCCAGATAACTCAGTTTGGCTAGACGGCCAGCTCTGGAAAGGGTTCTAATCATCCCAAACATCTTCCATTAAGGATTATGGAGGCCACTGTGCTCTTAGGAACCTTAAGTGCAGCAGCTGTCTCAGAGTTCTTCAGGCAGTTCCTTTGACCTCATGATTCTCATTTGCTCTGCCATGCACTGGGAGTTGTAAAGTCTTATATAGACATGTGTGTGGCTTTCCTAATCAAGTTCAATAAGTATAATCAAACACAGCTGGACTCAAATGAAGGTGTAGAACCATCTCAAGGATGATCAGAAGAAACTGACAGCACCCGAGTTAAATATATAATTGTAACAGCAGAGTCTGAATAATTAGGACCATGTGTTATTTCAGTTTGTCTTTTTAAAAAAAAAAAAAAAAAAAAAGGGGAAAATGTGTTTTTCTGTCAATATGGGGACGCGTATATACATTAATGGGAAAAAAGGTGTGATTTTAGCAAATGGCTGCAATATAACAGAGTGAAAAATTCAAGGGGGTTTGAACACTTTCCATACCCACTGTATGCAGGTGCTGTTCATATACTACATAAACTAGAATATTTGCAAACGGTTGATTTATTTCAATAATTCCATTCAAGAAGTGAAACTCATCATTATAACTGATGAACTGATAACTAAGGAAAAAGCCAAATTCATTATCTCGGAAAAATGAAAACAAAACCCATTCAAAAATGTGAGAGAGATTAACAAAGCGTGGACTGCAGCTGGAGTCAGTGCTTCCAGAACCACTACACACAGATGTATGCAAGACATAGATTTAAGTTGTCATATTCAGTGGTCCAAAGTAATGTTCTCTAATAAAAGTCAATTTTGCATTTTCTTTGGAAAAAGGGTCCCAGAGTCTGGAGGAAGCGCACTGAATTCACGTTGCTTGAGGTCCAATGTAAAGTTTCCACAGTCAGTGATGATTTGGGGTGCCTATGTCATCTGCCCGAACCATAGTATTCCTGTTCTTTATTGGCCAGCAAACTTGCCTGACCTTAACCCCCAAATATCTGGAGTATTTTGAAGAAGAAGTGGTGATATGCCAACCCAAACAATGCAGAAGAGCTGCATGAAGAGCAACCTGGGCTCTCATAACACATTGAGCAGTGCCACAGACTGAACGAATCATTGATGCAGTAATTCAGGCAAAAGGAGATCCGAATCCTTTTAGGATAGTATTGAGTGCTGTACATGCTCATACTTTTCAGTTGGCCAAGAATTCTAAACATCCTTTCTTTGTATTGGTCTTAAGTAATATTCAAATTTTCTGAGATACTGAATTTGGGTTTTTCATTAGTTGTCAGTTATAATAGTCAAAATTAAAAGAAATAAACACTTGAAATATCAGTCTGTGTGGAATGAATGTATACATTATACAAGTATCGCTAAATAAATGAAATTAGTGAAATGAATCAACTTTATGTTCCCTTCCTGCCTTTCACACTTCAAGGAGCAGAGATAGGCTCCAGCAGATCCCTGTGAGCCCAACGTAGGGAATAGGCAGGTATAGATGACCAAACACTTCCTTGAAGCGTTCCTCTGTCAATTTCAGATCTATTTAAGTCTGAAGTATCGACTCTGATCTAACCGGATCTGATTATATAAAACTATATTTATAGACTTTCACACACACACCCCTCCCCCAGCGTTTATAGCTAAATCAGCAGCCCCACTTTCTATAACGTCTTATGATTTTACTATACTAAGGAATAATACTATAACGTACATACCCCTCCCTACTTGAGCTTCTCTTATGTCTGAGTTTAAGTAGATCACTGAGTCCATAGTTTTACGACTATAGCAAGCGACACGAAACAAATCAAATACACCAACCTGTGGTTATTTGTTCTGTGTCATTTAAGTCAATAACTTCGATGATTTCCTCGTCTTCGTGAAGCTGTACGGAATTTTCTTCAGAATTCTCCATGTCATATGTCTAAACATGTGCCAACTAAACTCCCAAAATCTGTTCACTTTCCTATGTCTTACTATAACACGCGCAATCGAATAATAATAATAATAATAATAATAATAATAATAATAAGCGTCTTCTAACACTTTAACAACGTGTCCCGTTTCAGCGAAATATAAGGAACATTATTCCAAGTGAAATATAAAATGTACTCTTTATTAACTGCGCTAGCTGTTAGTATAACGTTTCCGGGCTTCCTCTTCTTCTTTCTTTTTAATGGCGGTCGGCATTCAGCATTAAGGTGCAATGCCGCCACCTACTACAGAGGAGAGCGGGTCCTAAGTTAACCAACTCGTATATTCAAATACTATATTAAACAAAATGCCGGTCTCAAGCCCGATAAATGGGAGGGTTGCGTTAGGAAGGGCATCCAGCGTAAAACCCCGCCAAGTCTAATGTGCGGATCATGGATCCGCTGTGGCGACCCCGAACGGGAGCAGATGAAGGACAAAGAAAGTGTAGACCAATAATTATTATTTAAAGTAGTTCATTTTATGTAATTCAATTTAAACCATTAATTTATTAAGCCACTCTTATTGTTACTGTTAGAGTATACGTTTAATCGTAGTATAGTTTAGTATAACATTAAAGTATATATTTATTATTAAGTTATGTGTCATTCATTCATTCATTCATTCATTCATTCATTCATTCACTTATCCTCTTACCAGCTAATTCCATAATTCAGAGTCACAGGGTTTGCTGGAGCCTATCCCAGCACACATAGGGCAAGAGGCAATGGTGCACCCTAGACAGGTCGCCAGTTTATCACAGGGCAACACATAGATGAACAACCACTCACACACACTCACTTCCATGGGAAATTTAGAATCATGGTTTTGGGGAGGAAACCAGTGTACCCAGAGGAAACCCATACAAGTGCGGGGAGAACTCATCACAGAAAAGACTCCATGTATTAATTTGTAAATGTCTTTGTTTATCACAAACACTATTATATTTCATATACACAGAACAGTGAAATTATTTCTTTGCCTATACCCATCTTAGTGATGAGGACAGAGACCAGGTCAGCTATGATACAACGCCCCTTGAGCAGGACAGTTAAGGGTCTTGCACAAGAATCCAACAGTGACTGACTTGGCAGTGGTATGAATTGAGCTCAGGTATTCAAGCGTCTTAACCATTTGAGCCACTACTCATTACTTTCATTAATGTTTCTATATCACCACGTATACTCTATTTTATACCTTGTATTTTACCCGCAGAATCCTTTATTGTATTCAGCTTAACGATATAAAGGGGGAAGAGATTCAATTTTTGTCACATACATGATTATACAGAGTACAACATATAGTGAAGTAAGTTGGGGATCAGAGCACAGGGTCAGTTATTGTACAGCGCCCCTGAGTCTTGCTCAAAGACCCAACAGTGGCGGACTTGAGCCCAGGTCTTCCTTGGCGGTGGGACTTGAACCCAGGTCTACTGATCAACATCGTAAACAGTGCCTAAACCATTGTGCCACCACTGTCATGCACTGACATGTATGATTGTATTTTGTGCAGAATGTCTTCATGCACAAGACATTGTTGAATTGTATCTATCGACAAAGGCACCTGCTTATCAGAAGCTAGAGACTGAGACACACCCACACCCAGATAGAGTGCCTCTCTTAAATCCAAGATCAGTCCTGGTTCAGTACTTATGTGGCGCAAAACTCCAGCATTTCGAGCGATGTTTCTTCTTTAGAAATTACCTCTACACCACTGCTTAATGAGCCTTATAATACGTTGCACCTTATGTATGAAAACATATTAAAATATGCTTGTTCATGGACATTGCACCTTATAGTGCAGATAATACGGTAATTAATGATACAATTAATTAAATACATTTTTTTAAAAGCATCAACCTAATTACTTTAAAAAATGTAATTACTTACCTCTGTGTTATTTATTAATGCTTGAGCACTCTCTACCATCTGGAGCGCGAGATATAGACAGAATAACGATATATGAAATCTTGCCTACATGAACCTTGATAATGCTGATAAACTGTTTTAAGTTTTAACAATAATTTGGTTCCAATTATTTGTGTCCACACACTGTAATGGCAGTAAATCTACAGTAAATACTTACAGGTCATCTGTTGTTCCTTTTTGACTACCACTTCAAATGAGGAATAAAACAAGCTGCCCCAGTTTTGCCTGTTTCCAGCTCATGTAAATTTTGCTCTTGATACTGCTTTATATAATTATAAATTATTCAACTATGGCATTTATTTTTCCTTAACATTTTCTGCTAGCTTGTATTTACAGATTATCAATTTCCAAATTAGAATAATTAATACCACTGCGATGACTCATCGTGCCCTGCGATGAACTGGCAACCTGTCCAGGGTGTACCCTTGCCTTTAACCCAACCCTATGTGCATTGGGATAGGCTCCAGCAGACCCCTGTGACCCCGAATTAGGGAATAAGCGGGTAAGAAGATGAATGAATGAATACCACAGTGGAAATTATTTGCAATTGATCGATACCATGTTTCCCCTTTGCATTGTCTATCCATCTAAAATTATTTAGATATTTAATAGTAACAATCTATAGTAGTGTAGTTGCCACAAGTTTTATTAAGTCAAGTCACCTTATCTGTATAGTGCTTTTTAACAAATGTGGAAATTAAGAAACATTCTCTTAAACACTTAAGATTTGTGTAAATTAAGAGTGCCCAACTAAGCAAGCCAGAGACGACAGAGGAAACATTAAAAAAAAATCTATGACGTGCTGTAGAAGAGTTTTATTTACACTTTTCTTAAACATTTAATAATTTATACATGTGTAAATTAGAGTTTCTAGACAGAAGAAGTTAGTTAGTGCCAAATATTCAAGTACAGTTTCCTTACAATGATGATCAGCATATAAATGTAAAAAGGTTAATAACTAGTTAATAAAATGTTAATCAGATGCATAAACTAGTAGATATTGATAATATAACAATAGTAACAGAGTCCAGTCCATCTAGGAGGCTTAGACACAGGTTTTTATTCCATTACTGTCTGTAGGTTTTAATCAATTACTATTTAATTTCCAGACTTTTTTAAATTAAAATTACATTTTATACATTTAAACTCAGTTCAGCATACATATTCAATGTATTTTGTGTACATTTATAAAGTCTTAGAAAAACTTAAGTAATTTTTAAAGAAACTGTAAATGTTTATTGTATTTGGAAATAAAGGTCCATACAAAGCACTATTTATTTAATCAAAAAGTTTTTAATTAACCCATCTCATGGTTACACAAAATTACAGACAGTTTATTTAATTTTTCCAATATTACAACATTATAAACAACTTATTTGTAATTACATTGTATATAGCTTGATTTAGATTCCTTGTTAAATATTATTAAATATAAATGCCTATGAGCATAATTAACATATGCAAATAAATAAAATTAAAACATGAATTTCCAAAAAATACTTTTCGTGTGACTATATAAACGTCTTAACTTTTTTTTACAGTTGACGGGGCAGAGATTTGAAAAGACCTGTCTTCCGAAGATATCTCACTATGAGTGGGACAGACACAAGAGTAATGCTGATCCGAAATGGAGCAAAGAGTTTGTGAACAGCATAAGCTAGCACAAATGTGCTAGTGCCAGCAGCCATCTTCGACTGAACGACAGAGTCACTAAAGCCGAGCATGCAAAGGACAGCAGCTATATTGACCCCACTGAGGAAAACAAACAATAAAAAAATAAACAATAACTCACATAAAAGTATTTAAATAATTACACCTTTTGTGTTGTTACTGTTTGTGACAATTACAATTCACTATTTCAGTAAATATTTATTTATTTTCTATTTATTATACTACTTTTATGCTCCTTTTTTATATTTAACCTGAACACACACAACCAATAATTAAATATGGCTTATGAATTCAATTTAATAAAATAACACTTGAAGGATAGAACAAGATTTGATACGGTGAGAAAAACACTACTCCAGATGGTTACAGATGTTTGTAAATGTTGAAATATTTTTAATTTGTACATACAATATAGATAATATATACCATATTACATAATATTGCAAGATATGATCACACATTATATATTTTATAATTTATCCAATTATTGTTAATTTGCACAATTTCTACTGTTTGCATCTGTTGTGCATGATGAGCAGCATTTTGTTGCTATGTTCCTGTAATTGCAATGACAATGAAGTTGTATCTTTATGTAAATCAAACAAACCTAATTTTATTTTTGGCAAATGTTTACAAACGTCTGATTTTCTTTGTGCTTGAATGGCCATTTAGATAATCTGTAACACGCAAAGCATGTTACCAAAATGGTTTACTTGCATGTAGTTCTCACCTGTGCCATTGTTTGTGTCATGTTTCATTATCATGTTTTATGTTCTGATCTTGTCTTTTGTTTTAGTTTATATCATGTTTTTGAGTTCTTGTGGGTTATGTTTAGGTCGTTTGTTTATCACTTGTTTTGTCATTTCATCCTTGTTCCCTTGTTTAAGTGTTCCTATTGGCTTGTCTGGTGTATTTATAACCCTTGTAGTTCTCTTTGACTTTGTCTAGTCAGTTTCCAGACCGTAGCGCTATGGATAATCTGTGGAGCTGAAGGTTGGAGTTGCCAAACCATAATGACATGAAGCAGATGTGCAAAGAGAAGTTGGAACAAAAACCCACCTAAGATGACTAAAAACTAGCAGGCCTGAAAACTACAAGAGTCAAGGCCAAAGTTTTCGCTTACTTGCTTTGACTCGTGTATGAACTTAAAGTGACATCCCATTCATAATTCGTAGTGTTCAATAGGTTGTCGGTCCACCCTTTGCAGCTATAACAGCTTCAACTCTTCTGAGAATGTTTGACCATTCTTTTAGAAGCGCATTTGTGAGGTCACACAGTGATGTTGGACAAGAATGTCTGGCTCTCAGTCTCCGCTCTAATTCATCCTATAAGTGTTCTATCAAGTTGAGGTCAGACTCCGTCGTTCATACACATGTCCTTGCTTTGTTCACTGGTGCACAGTCATGTTGGAAGAGGAAGGGACCAGCTCCAAACTGTTCCCACAAGGTTGGAGGCATGGAAAATGTCTTGGTATGCTGAAGCATTTAGAGTTCCGTTCACTGGAACTAAGGGGTCAAGGCCAGCTTCTGAAAAACATCCCCACGCCATAATCCTCCCTCACAACTTTACACTCGGCACAATGCAATCAGACATGAGAAATCGCCAAACCCAGACTCAATTGCCAAATTGAGAAGTATGATTTAACACTCTAGAGGATGTGTCTTTACTACTCTAGATTTCAGTGGTGGCGTGCATTACTCCACTGCAACTGTCGCTTTGTAATGCAATTGTCGATTGCAAAGTTGGCGCTCTCTTTGCACAATGCGTCTCAGCATTTGTTGACCCTGCTCAGTCAGTCTACGTGGCCTTTAACTACGTGACTGAGTTTCTGTCGTTCCAATACACTTCCATGTTCCAGCTGAGAGTTGACTGTGGAATATTTAGGACTGAGGAAATTTCACGACTAGATCCATTTTACTGGTGGCATCTTATTACAGTTCCACACTGAAATTCACTGAGATCTTGAGAGTGGCCCCCTTTTTTTTAACAAATGTTTGTAAAAACATTGCCGTCTGCATGCCTAAGTGCTTGATTTTATACACCTTTGGCCACGGAAGTGATTGGAACACCTGATTCCCATTTTTTGGATGGGTGAGCGAATACTTTTGGCAATATAGTTTGTATTCATATAGCAGCTATAAAACTTTTTAAATGTATTACATTTCAGGGATAATATTTAGAATATATAGTAATGTTGCTATTATTGCTACTTATGACTAATTAAGTCATATTCTGAAAATAAATAACTCCAGAAAGAGGGAAATATTCTGTATGCTTTCCCAAAACAATATTCAATCCATGATCAAACAAAATACAATTGCAATTACTACATTTAGTAGTTTCTTTATTTATTGTTCAAGATTAAAAGTATACAAATTATTTTTATTTAAAAATAGGTTTCATGTTTGTACAATATTGTACTGTATAAATAATCCTATTTGAAATGAGTTTAGAAACAGCAATCATTTACATTTTAATCATTTTCCATACACCCATAAACAGGTCTTGTTAAATTTAGGAAGAGAACATGCATAGATACAAACATATTCAAAGAAATACTTAAATAAATAAACATGCAATAGCATTCGATAGTTTTTTATTATTTTGCTGACTATTAAAAGAATTATTACAAAACAAATATGAATAAATAATTTACTTACCTTATTAGTCACTCTATAAAGCTGCTTTGAGGCAATGACAATTGTAAAAAGTGCTATACAAATAAAACTGAATTGAATTTAATTACCTGGATACAGCAGCATAAAAAAATCCAAGAGAAATGAGAGATATTCCAATGTGAAATGTAACACCAACAGCTCCGTATTCCTTAAAAACCTTCTTTAGCTGTTGTGTTTTATTTTTATTTTCCTCTGGCTCTGGCTTTTCATTGTCTCCAAGCGTGCTTCTAGAAATCGACACCTAATAAGACAAAAAAGCAGTAGAAATAAAATGCTACAGTAATTTTGTTTGGCACCATCTGACAGAGAGCTGTAACAGGATACTAATTAAGTGAATTCAATTAGGTTTGTGTATTATCAAATAGTGAGGAAAAATTGTTTAACTTAGTCTTAAGGGATAACTATAAATAACTTTTCAACTTAAAATAAGAAACATTACTAAGACATCTTATACTGTATAATATGAGGTGACACATGCTTGTAAACATTACACCTTTATTAAACGTTTGTTTAGTCATCTTAAACTATGTTAAACTATCGTAAAAATCTCTCCGTGTTCAAATTCAAAAGATTTAAAAACAAAAAACTACATTTATTTACAAAGAGTTTTTTTTTCAATGTCAATTTTTACACACACTTTTGAATTAGTTTTTATTTATTAACAACTACATACACCGCATTAGACAAGACATAATATTAATAACAATAATGTGGTGGTTTACATTTCTAAAAAGGGACAGGACAGGGCAGGACAGGGCGGGACAGGGTGTTACAGGGCGGGACGGGCGTTGGCATTATGTCACAGGACGTTTTATCCAGCTAAGAATGTGTGATAATATATTAAAAAAAATAAAAAGCCACCCGAATATGAAATGATAAGTTAAATGGCAGTGGTTATACTTTTCGTTACCTCTTTGCCCGGTTCCCTGTTGCTCCAGTTGGTTTCTTTCTGTCCGGAGTAGTTGAAAGAGGCGCTTGACAAAATAGTGTTTGTCGAGTAAAAGAAACACGTTTGGGTGTTGAGACGAAACACGCTGTCGGGTGAATGGAGTCGATCATCCGTATACCGACCGGTACACATCCACGGAAAAGAACCGAGCCGTGGAAACGATTTGCAACCCGTCCATGACCGATTTCCATGTCTACATCCGTTGCTTTTCACTAATTCCCCCGGCACACGGCGAGCAGTAGACGCGTTATTAGCGCGTCTCTCGCAGATTTGAGAGGCGGAAATAATGCCAGAGTTACGCAATGTCCATACGGCGTCCCGTGTCCTGTTTGTTACAACCTGTACCGAAGCCGCTAAGTGATAATAATGAATTAATGCGCTAACAGATCTCACTTTACGACACACAAACATTGTCTCTTTCTAGCGCTTATGGCGAATGAGTGGCGAAAGGCGATTTATCTCAAAGAAAAGAAAAACTACCAGCTGTGCTTTACAACAAAAACAACACAATAGACCTCATGCCACTGGGGGCGCCACCCCCTCCAAAAACAGGTTTATAACCAGCTCTAACATAAGAGACGCTCCGAAACACCACGCGACAACCGAACACCGAGCTTCGACCTCTGCACTCAGTAGGAGGTTCTTAGCTGTTTGTTGATGGGCGGCGGGTTTTCAACAAAGACTGGATGTTCGTTTCAGTAAGAACCTTCGAACATGAACTCGAAGTTCATTAACCCTCAACTGGAAAACTGAAGAAAAAAAGCCATGATTAATAGAGCGCAGATATTATGAGTCCCCATGGCAACAACACCCGAAACAAATGGTTCTGCACCCTGTGACATTCCTCTCAGGCCAACTGGAGGTATTTGAGTAATGTAAAATATTTATAAAAAAACACGGGTTAGTTCGGAAACGACCATAAGCACTCACGCTCCAATGGGAATCAACAAATCAATGGGAATCAATCAACAAAACCCACGCAAGTGCGGCAGAACATTCACAGAAAGACCCCTTTGTCTGGTAATCGAACCTTGGACCTTCATGCTGCGAGGCGACAGCGAGCTAACCACTATGTCGCTGCATTTTTGTACAGTTTATACAGTTTAATCAGGGGCTAAGTGTGGGGATCAAATTGTAATGGAAAAAAGATATCAAACCACTTCAAGTTCACTGTCATGAAATAAACTTGCCTCATTGATCATTAATAGATTATTCTTACTACATGAAATAAGTACAAATGAAGATATTGATGTTCATGTTGAATGTTCAATATTGAGATTACTAAAATGTTCCATGTACATCTACTCAACTTTTAAATTTACACAATTCTACTTTGATTTGTTTGTTTGCTTGCTCTCATTTGCTTAACAGATTTTTGGACCGAAACCGGAGTGCTCAGAGAAAACCCATGCAAGTATGAGTAGAACAAGCAAACCCTGCACAGAAAGACCCTGAGTGCTAAACAGTAAACCACCGTGCCGCCAGCTCTACTTTCTGATACTGGTATTTCACACTATTTGTGTTGGAAATTGTTATTAATTACATGTGATAACTGTTATGAAGCTTCAAATAAAGACAACACAGGTTACACATAGTTATAATCAGGGTTACAGGGTGTTACAAGGCGGGACAGGGTGTTACAGGGCGGGACGGGCGTTGGCATTATGTCACAGGACGTTTTATCCAGCTAAGAATGTGTGATAATATATTAAAAAAAATAAAAAGCCACCCGAATATGAAATGATAAGTTAAATGGCAGTGGTTATACTTTTCGTTACCTCTTTGCCCGGTTCCCTGTTGCTCCAGTTGGTTTCTTTCTGTCCGGAGTAGTTGAAAGAGGCGCTTGACAAAATAGTGTTTGTCGATTAAAAGAAACACATTTGGGTGTTGAGACGAAACACGCTGTCGGGTGAATGGAGTCGATCATCCGTATACCGACTATACAGACGAATCAAATGATCAGACATATTAAATATGAGATAAAGCTATCACACAAAGAAGCAGTTTACACTATGGACCTGTTTAAACCTGGCTCCTTCATGTGTTTTATCATAAAAAGTTAGATCATAAGAAAGACTTAATTTATACTTCTAAAAATAATTTCCTATTTATATGTCTTTGTCCACCTTAACCCCAGAAGGTCCCCTTCAACAAGTTGTATGTAATCACATGTTTTATATATATATATATATATATGGGCTTGTTAACTGCTTTTAAGGGTGGTTGTGATTTTGGCAATTAGGATGTGATCTTTAGAGAATAAGCGGGTAAGAAGATGAATGAATAATCATAACCATCTGATGTCATTGTTATGTGCCAACCAAATCCACCTCAATTAATTTTTGAGTCTATGGAAAAAAGTAAGTAGATGCTGAAAATAGCTTTTTCTTATGGGGAAAAACCCCCCCCTTACTAACAATGATGAAATCTAGATCAACATTAGATCACAACATAAAATTTGACAAACTATATCAAGTTCAGAGATGACATTATTGAATTTAAGTCATACTTTTATAAGCACAAATTTTACAACACACGTGTCGATTACAAACCCGAGAAATGGTCACACAAAATAAACTGCACAAATGTGCAATTGCTCCACCAAGCGATAACTGTAGGCCCTTGAGCAAGACCCTTAATAATTGCTCAGTTGTAAAAAAAAATATAGACTAAATGTAAGTCGCTCTAGATAAGAGCATCTGCCAAATTCCAAAAACTAACTGTAACTATATCACACAGCTAATTAATTTCTTATTTAATGAATACATGCATAATATAACATTTTGATTTACAAGGAAGAATGGATGTTTGTATGACACACTGATGACATCAGAAGGTTATGGATGGTTGAAATGGTAATCCAGAATTACATCCTACCTGGCAAAATCACTGACAACTCTTTTTAAGAGTGCATACCATTAAATCTATTACATAAGTAATTTCACTTTATGCTGTATAAAGAGCAGAACAGCAGGGTAATGCCACAACTGCCCACATATTTACAGCCCCTCTGTAGCTGTAGAGTTTGCAGTCCTTTTGCTTCTCACAATTAAAACTACTCGTTTCAAACTTTTCAGTAAAATGTAACAAGTAGTTTTTAAATTAAATGGCTTTGTAGCAATTCTTCTATGTACCATTAGTGATTATGCAATTACCCTCTCCCACATTCCTCACTTTAAATCACTGCACGGCCGCGTTAAACTGACCAGTCTAGCCAGTAATACACATGCAAGTTTTCCTGTGATATAAATTTATTTATTCTATCCAATACATGATTATTAAGACTGTACCCTTATGTCGAGTAAGGCAAATAAACACGATTTAAAAATAACCAGTGCATAATAATAGTAATGATTGGTGTATTTTTTATCAATTTAATATTATGTAATGTTTTAAACTCATTTTAATACTACAGAAATGAGCAGGTTTATTTTTAGACCAATCTCCTCCGTTTGCTATCTCTCTCCATTTCTTTTCCTAAGGAAGCATTTTCAGCAGTGATGCCCAATGGAGACACCATATTGAGAAGTGGGTCTTCAGATGCTTGACCAAAGAGAGCCAAAAGAAGAGCTACCCCAAAACCTGTAGCACGTTCACCCTGTAACACACACACACACACACACAGTTAGGTAGGTGGGTTAAGGGCCTTGCTCAAGAGCCACAGTGGTTGCTTGGTGGAGGTGGGATTCAAACCCCGGTCTTTCTGGTACTAGTTCAACACCTTAACCACTAGGTTACCACTCCACTCCTCCCTCACCTTGTTCCCAAAACATCCTCCATGCTCATTTCTAATCCTTTCCATCCTCGTCATCTTCAACTCTACCACCTGCAGCTCCGCCTCCTGTCTTTTTGACAACGCCACAGTCTCTAAACCGTACAACATTGCAGGTCTCACTACAGCCCTATACATTTCCTTTTCAGAAACCTGTCAATCACAAATCACTCCTTCCACTCTTCTCCACCCACTACGCCCTGCCTGCACTCTTTTCACTTCTCTAAAGCACTCTCCATAACTTTGCATAGTTGACCCCAGGTACTTAAACTCGTCCACCTTCACTACCTCTTCTCCCTGCAACCTCACCACTCCATTGCCCTTCATTCCTCTTCTCTTCAGCACGTACCTGCCTCTTTCCAGATCTCAACCTGCTCCCAACTCTCACCACAAATCAAAATATAATCCGCAAACATCATTGTTTATCACCACTGCAAACAAAAAAGGGCTCAAAGGCGATACTTGATGCAATCAAACCAGTCCGACATTCCTACCGCACATCTCAATGCTGTTTCTGACTTCCTCATACAATACCACAACTCCTCTCTCCCTCTCTCCGCTTTCGCCAGATCCACAAACACACAAGCATCAACATTAGCTCATAACTTTAATGTTGTTAACTAAGAAACATAAGAAAAATGCAATGTAATGCTGCGTTTTTGCAATAGTTAAAAAATGGTTCAAAACATTAAAAAATATTTTACACACAGAGTGCACAGGTGAAGCAATATCCACATGGACCCACACACCAGGCCAGTCAAAACCCAAGTGAGAGCCAATAAAGAGGCCAGCACAGGAGCTCTGAGCATTTTCACGGTCCTGCAAGAAAGAAAATGCATATTACCAATTGTTTGGTACTGAATATGTACTGTATTTAAGAAAAGTACACAGAGAAAGGAAAATATTTGATCTGATTTTTGCTCACTGACAGAAAAAATGATCAGTCAATAATTGTTATATTTTTAAGGGCATTTTCCTTTAATAAATGGACAGTCCACAAATAGGAAGAAATCGGCAAATAGAGAGGGGTGGAACTGAAAAGGACATAAACGGAAATCAAACCTGGATCTCCAGAATGCAACATCAGATATGGTTGGCAGAGGTTTGATTTGGGTGGCAAAGATTTGACTGTACATGTACATTAATCATGTCCCCTGTGAGGCAAAGAATCTGATTGACTGATTGCTTTAAGAGTCCCTTTATAAAAGTCATTATAAGAGTCCTTCAAATCAAATTAATTAAAATGTAAATCAATTTGATGTTTCTTCTGGATATTCTTGTTTCTATCCATTAGAATAAATTATATTTTATTTAAACAATTTAATAATAGATCAATTTAATACACACACACACACACACACACACACACACACACACACACACACACACACACACACACACACACACACACAC
>JAOTRA010088066.1:0-12178 GCA_026260255.1 Pseudolaguvia tuberculata | reverse complement strand
AGCCTCACTTTCATCACCCTATCAGAAACTCTCTTCACCTCCACCACACTCTCAATGTACTCCTTCTTCAGGATTACGCCTACACCATTTCTCTTTTCATCTACCCCATGATAAAACAGTTTAAATCCTCCACCAATGTTCCTGACCTTACTGCCTTTCCTTCTCGTTTCCTGAACACACAACACATCCACCTTTCTACGCTTTATCACATCGGCTAACTCTCTCCCTTTACCAGTCATAGTACCAACATTTAAAGTACCCACCATAACTTCCACTCTCCTACACTTCTCTTCCGCCTGTCGTCTCTGTAGACATCTTCCTTCTCCTCCTTTGGCCAACAGTAGCCCAATTTCCAGCAGTACCCTGTCGGCTGACAGTTCATGTGGCGGTTGTTGTTTTCCCGGGCCGTTACCAATCCGGTATGAGTTTCTTATTTTTGATCTGTATATTTGATTTGGCGCGATTTGGCTGGATGCCTTTCCTGAAACTAACCAGAATAATCAAGGAAAACTCCCGCGGTGAGTAGAAGGGCTTACAGTTGATCAGGATCGCTTCTGGATCAGGACAGCACAACTACTTCATGACTACTACATCTGTACACCAGCTTACATCTGCATGCTGTCTTTTGCTGGATTAATTAGTGAGTAAAAAAAAACTGGTGGCAAATTGTTATGGTCAAACAGTAATAATACATACTCTTTGCCAGGTGTGGGCAATCTTGGACCTTGTGGGCAAGTTTTAGTTCCAATTTGCCTCAACACACTTACCTGTAAGTTTCAAGTATACGTAGTAAGTTCTTAATTAGTTGGTTCAAATAATCTTGAGTAGGGTTAACTCTGAAGAACCTATAGTATCGAGATAGCCCATCCCTCCTCTATACAATCTTAGAAAATCGTGTTTTATTCATTGTAAAATTTATGGAAGTAACTGTTAAAATATTGAAAGGACTTGGTCAGGTGACAGTTTTCTTAACAGAAAAGTAGAATGAATTAATTCTGTGAACAGATATTACAGCTTTTACTTAAATGTGGAACACAACTGTTGAACATTTATTCTTATTTTTATTATCATATCTTCCTCAAGTGGCTACTATAGTCAGAAAAGAGTTAAAACCCAAATTATAGTATGTTTCCGACTGAACATGAATTGCCTTAAATGATGTAGACATTATATATCAATATTATTATATATCAATATCTGATAGAAGGTGAATGTTCCTGCATTCCAGTATACAGATGGTAGCAAAGCTGACAAAGACACCATCCCATTCTATAGGCACCATCCCATTTCAGCCTCCAGCCACAAACACGCACAGCGTCTGAATCATTCAGACTTTCTAGATAGAAATGCCTTGTGACTGGCCCCTTAGCAAGCCATACAGTGCCTGGGCTAGGGGTGAGCATATCACACAGAGGAAACACATGTTCACTGTCAGTTTGAAGCCCAGGAGAAGACTCTGACAACCTTTTAACCCCTTTCCCTATAACACACACACACACACACACACACACACACACACACACACACACACACACACACACACACACACACATACAGCAGGCTGCTCTGTGTTATTCATGAAAAAATACATTATACGAAGACTGAAAAAGCAATAAACGAACTAAAATTAAAATCCATTCATCATCATAAAACTGTCAATACAAACCATTCTGTACCTTATTTTTGGGCACGTATATATTTATTTCATATTTATCTCAGATGTGCATGCCAGATATAATAGTAACTTCCTGAGGCATGAGACAAGATGCAAAGGAGGAAGCATACATTTATTCATTCATCTTCTTACCCGCTTATTCCCGAATTCGGGTCACAGGGTCTGCTGCGCCTATCAAAGCACACATAGGGCAAGAGGCAGGAGTAAACAAGGGTCGCCAGTCCATCTCGGGGCAACACATAGACAAACAACCATTTACACACATTCACTCCTATGGAGAATTTGGAATCACTAATCCACCTAATCTGCATGTTTTTGGAATGTAGGAGGAAACCGGAGTACCCAGAGGAAACCCACGCAAGCACAGGGAGAACATGCAAACTCCGCACAAAAAGATCGGAGCCCAGGATTCGAACCCTGGACCTTCTTGTTGTGGGGCGACCGTGCTAACCACTAGGCCACCGCTAGGAGGAACCATACAAAATCAAAATTTGAGTATGGTGCATTGGTATCAACATTGCATATGCACAAAAACTTTGCATACACCGGCTTTTATGCTTATTGTAAGAAAGCAGACTAAGCCCCTCCTTCTCGTTTAGCGTTGTTGTCACAGATTTGGTCGATGACGTATTACTGAAGGCTCTAGTTCTTTATTATTGTTTATGGTATGGACTTATTATCTGACAAAAATCGAGTTTCACGAAGGGACAGTGTTTATCCTATGGACTTTACGAGTAAGCACGTGCCTTAAGTTTCAGTTTTAAGTTTGCGATCGGTTTTAGTTTCACTTTGTGTTTTGAGTCTTTATTTAATAAAAACGTGCAAAATGGATTCTGTTAATATAAGTTTGTTACACTCATGGGTTTACTATAAATAAACAATTTTATGTCTGCCGTATGTACACTTTTCACGAATTTCTTCACTGTTAACTCTTTGAGGCAAAAAAGTGAAGTTTCAAATATTAGACTACAAAATATTCTACCACATGTCTAGCATGTGTAGTATATAAGGTTCCCATACAATGCTGTTGACCAGCACAATTTTCTAATATAATTAGAGTAATAGACACACACACATTGCTATAAAGGCGTTATCTAAAAAATTTCATATGTGAATTGGAAACATTTGCATTCAATAAATGTGCGGGCAAAAAGTGGAGAGGGTTGCGTTAGTAAGGGCATTTAGCTTAAAACTGTAACATCCTGGCTGTAGGCAAAGAGGAATCCATGAATGCAGTAATATCAGGTCAAGGGTAAAGGGAAGGCAAACAATCCAAAAGGGGTAATCGAAAGAGTAGTCAAAAAACAAGCAAAGGTCCAATACATCAAAGTCATCAAGTTCAAAAGAATCAAAACGTTTAGCAAGGCATAGGGCAACAATGCTTCACAATTAGCCTTAGGAGGTCACCTGTTTATATAGGCAGCCCACGCCCACTTAACTCAACCAGGAAGTAGATTCCTAGAATTCGGGCGAGGGCTCCCTCTGCAGGCGGTCCTTCCAAGGCATAGTCCTTACAGTACCCCCCCCCTTAAAGGACGCCTCCTGGCGTCCAGAAAAGAAACAACAATGGGGGTCCAGGGCCCTGCACCATCCACAAATACAAGGCTGTGTGGTCAGGACGAGGCTTCCAACCCACCATGAGACTGCTCCGTGGCTCTTCCGTCTCGCCCCCAGGTAACTCAGGTAGGGACAAAGGGATATCAGAGGGACCCGAAAGGGGCCGAGGAACCTCAGAGGGATCCGCAGGGACCCGAGGAAACTCAGTGTAGGCCGAAGGGGCCCAAGGAGACTCAGTAATGACCAAAGAGGCCAGCAAAAGCTCAGTAATGGCCAGAGAAGCCAAGGAAAGCTCGGTAATGGCTGAAGAGGCCCGAGAAAGCTCAGTAAAGGCCGCAGAGGCCCGTGAAAGCTCAGTAATGGCCAAAGAGGCCTCAGGAAACTCAGTAATGGCCAAAGAGGCCTCAGGAAACTCAGTAAAGGCCAAAAAGGCCTCAGGAAACTCAGTGAAGGCCAAAGAGGCCTCAGGAAACTCAGAGGGACCCGCAGGAGCCTGAGAAAACTCAGAGGAACCCGCAGGGGCCCAAGAAAACTCAGAGGGACCCGCAGGGGCCTGAGAAAACTCCGAGGGACCCGCAGGGGCCCGAGAAAACTCAGAAAAGGCAGAAGAGGCCCGAGAAAGCTCAATAACGGCCAGAGTGGCCCTAGAAAGCTCAAAAACGGCCGGAGAGGCTCGAGAAAGCTCAGAAACGGCCAGAGAGGCCCGAGAAAGCTCAGAAACGGCCGGAGAGGCCCGAGAAGGCTCAGGAACGGCCGGAGAGGCCCGAGAAAGCTCAGAAACGGCCGCAGGGGCCTCGAGAAAATCAGCAAAGGCTAAAGGGGCCTCGGGAAACTCAGCAATTGCCGAAGGGGCCTCTGGAAACTCAGCAAAGGCCGAAGGGGCCTCGGGAAACTCAGCAAAGGCCAAAGGGGCCTCGGGAAACTCATCAAAGGCCGAAAGGGCCTCAGGAAACTCAACAAAGGCCAAAGGGGCCTCGGGAAACTCAACAAAGGCCGAAAGGGGCCTCGGGAACTCAACAAAGGCAGAAGGGGCCTGAGAGAGCTCAGAAACGGCCGCGGGAGCTCGAGAGAGCTCAGAAAAGGCCGCGGAGGCCCGAGAGAGCTCAGAAAAAGCCGAGGGGGCTCGAGAGAGCTCAGCACAAGGGACCTACGGGGACTCGGTAAGGGTCGAAGGGACCCGAGGGGACTCTGTAAGGGTTGAAGGGACCCGAGGGGACTTGGTAAGGGTCGAAGGGACCAGAGGAGACTCGGTAAGGGTCAAAGGGACCAGAGGGGACTCGGTAAGGGTCGAAGGGACCAGAGGGGACTCGGTAAGGGTCGAAGGGACCAGAGTGGGACTCGGTAAGGGTCGAAGGGACCCGAGGGGACTCGGTAAGGGTCGAAGTGACCCGAGGGGACTCGGTAAGGGTTGAAGGGACCCGAGAGGACTCGGTAAGGGTCGAAGGGGCCCCGAGGGCCCTGAAGGGACAGGGGAGGACCCCGAAGGGACAGAGAGGGGACCCTGGGGGTTCGGCTGGAACCGAAGGGTACTGAGAGGGGACCAAAGGGAACTCAGAGGGGACCAAAGGGACCAAAGGGAACTCAGAGGGGACCGAAGGGACCAAAGGGAACTCAGAGGGGACCAAAGGGAACTCAGAGGGGACCAAAAGGAACTCAGAGGGGACCAAAGGGAACTCAGAGGGGACCAAAGGGACAGAAAGGGGCCCTGAAGGGACAGAAAGGGGCCCTGAAGGGACAGAAAACAAAGATGACAACCAAAGACACAGGCGAAGACACAGGCGAAGACACAGGCAAAGACACAGGCAAAGACACAGGCATGGGTGCTGAGGGCTCAGGCTCAGATGCAGGCGCTGTCGAGAGCTCAGATGCAGACGCTGTCGAGAGCTCAGATGCAGACGCTGTCGAGAGCGCAGATGCAGACGCTGTCGAGAGCTCAGACTTGGGTACTGACACCGCCTCTCTCCAAAGGGGGTGGCCCTGGACGAGGCCCCCGGATCCAGCTCGCTTGCAGAGCCCTAGCTAGGTGTCCACGACCTGGGACATGAGGCGGGGTCGTGGTACTGGGGTGGCCTTCACTACGGTGAAGAGAGACCAGTAAAAAACTGTTTCCGTGGATGCTAGACAGGAATTCCCAGTTTTGTAGTGAGGGTCGACTGGGGCAGCTTGAGGTTGAGCCGCGGAGTATAGCGTGAGTGCACGTACCTGCTCTTGAAGTTCATGAATCATTTGAGCCTGCGCATTCCAAACCGCTAATAAATTCTCCATACTCCTGATTTCTGCTGGATTCGGGTTTGGTGAAGCATTCTGTAACATCCTGGCTGTAGGCAAAGAGGAATCCATGAATGCAGTAATATCAGGTCTTTATTTTGGAAGGGTAAAGGGAAGGCAAACAATCCAAAAGGAGTAATCCAAAGAGTAGTCAAAAAACAAGCAAAGGTCCAATACATCAAAGTCATCAAGTTCAAAAGAATCAAAACGTTTAGCAAGGCCTAGGGCAACAATGCTTCACAATTAGCCTTAGGAGGCCACCTGTTTAGATAGGCAGCCCATGCCCACTTAACTCAACCAGGAAGTAGATTCCTAGAATTCGGGCGAGGCCTCCCTTTGCAAGCGGTCCTCCCAAGGCATAGTAATTACAAAAACTGCGGCAAATCAAATATGCGGATCACGAAAAAGAATTTTATACTGGATTGGTCAAGGTCCGGGTTAACAACCCACCACAGGTACTGTTAGCCAACAGGTTAACGGTGAAAATTAGGCTACTGTTGGCCAAAGGATGGGAAGGAGAGGAGGAAGACGTCTACAGAGACGGCAGGCGAAGGAGAAGTGGAGGAAAGTGGAGGTTAGGGTGGGTACTTTAAATGTTGGTACTATGACTGGTTAAAGGAGAGAGTTAGCTGACCTGATGGAGCGTAGAACGGTGGATATGTTGTGTGTTCAGGAGACCAGGTGGAAAGGTAGTAAGACCAGAAACATTGGAGGTGGATTTAAACTATTTTATCACGGTGTAGATGGAAAGAGAAGTGGTGTAGGTTTAATCCTAAACAAAGAGTACATTGAGAGTGTGGTGGAGGTAACGAGAGTTTATGATAGGGTGATGAACGTGAGGCAAATATCATCAGTGCTTATGCGCCACAAGTAGGTGAGATGGGGAAAAGGAAAGATTCTGGAGTGAGTTAGATAGAGTGGTGGAGAGTGTAGATAGGCCTGAAAGATTGGAAATAGGAGCAGACTTAAATGGTCATGTTGGTGAAAGGAACAAAGGTTATGAGGAGGTGATAGGTAGGTATGGCCTTAAGGAGAGGAATATGGAATGGTAGATGGTGGTAGATTTTGCTAAAAGGATGCAGATGGTAGTGGATAACACATACTTTAAAAGGAAGGAAGAGTATAAGGCAGTGGTTCTTAAGCTTGTTGGAGGTACCGAACCCCACCAGCTTCATATGCACATTCACCGAACCCCTCTTTAGCAAAAAAAAAAAAAGATTTTTTTCAAATTCAAGACATAGACATGTTTTTTCATTGGTACACAAAATGAGCCGTGCATGAACATCACCTTGTTCAAAAAACAAAACCAACACAATGCATACACTCACAACAAATTTAATACCTGCAAATCAGTGTGACTTCTGCTGTTGCCTCCAAGAGACCAGTTCAGATATGCATGGCTTCACCTTGGCAAGTTCCACACTCATGTCGTTTTCTCAACAATGTCTGTTCCTTTTTTTCGTGTTTATGTCCAGGATCCTCGAAAAGAATTGCTCACAAAAATATGTTGTAACAAATGGTATAAAAAAAAAATCCAGGGCTTTCTTAGCAATATCTGGATACTTGTTCATTTGTTGACACCAAAATGTTAAGAGCGTTGTTGTTCTGAAGAGTTGGTGTTGATCCTGGCTCTGCTGAAGTTCAATGATTTCGTCAAGGAATTCATCATTTGCATCTGCTGTCTCAACAGCAAACGTGAAAGGCTGTCTTACCCATGCTGGATATGCTTCTCTTGTAGGGAAATATCCGTCAAGAGACTTTGCAAGCACATCTAAGTGCGTAGCAATTGTTTTCTTCAGTTCAGTGGATACAGAAACATCTCCGATTTCAGACACATATTCGATCTTACTTACACAGTCGTCCAGTAGTGGGAAGTTTGCGAAGTTTTTTTTCTCTGTTCGTCGTTTCCAAAATGGTAGCTTTTTTTGAAAAGCCTTCAGGTGTTCATCCGCTTCAATGATATTGACTCCACCACCCTCTATCTGCGGATTGAGATGATTGAGAGCTGCGAATATATCAGCCATGTACACTAAAATGAGAATGAACTCAGGGTCTTTGAAGCAATCTGCATGACAATGTTGGTGTTCTTGCAAAAACAGAGCTAATTCCACACGCATGGCAAAAACACGATTCAGCACCTGTCAGCGGGATAACCATCGAATGAAGCAGAAGAATCTCGAATTCAGAGCCCATTTCTTTAAACAGCTCGCTGAAGATGCGGTGCCTCAGAGCACTTCTTCGGACATAGTTCAGGATTTCGGAGGACCGCCTGCAGAGGGCGTCCTTGCCTGAGTTTTAGAACTCCACTTCCTGTTTCAGCCATTAGGGCGTGGCCCTCCTATATAAGCAGGTGGTTCTCTGAAGAATGTGCGAAGTATTGTTGCCCTAGGCCTTACTAAGCGACTTCTGTATCTCATGTTTGGATTCTCATCCACACTTTGGATTTTGACTTTATGCTATGCCTCTTTGACTACTCTTTTGGAACTCGACTTGGATTTGTTTGCCTTACCCTTCCCTTACCCAATAAATATTACTTGAACTCTGCAACATGGATTCATCTCCTCTGTCTCCTATCGGCACATTACACACACATTCCACCACAGTTTTTAATAATTCTGCCATTTTTGGAGGCAATGTTTTTGCTGCCAACACATGCCTGTGCAGAATACAATGCGTCACAATGATGTGTGGTGCATCAGCCTTTACTAGCGCAACTAAACCAGACTTCTTCCCCACCATGACTGCAAGAACCATATCCCATGAAAGATTGTTGTCTCTGAAAAAGTCACCCACAAGCTTCTTCACATCTACAACCTTCATTGTTGTTGTAAGAGGCTTACAAAATAAAAACTCTTCTTTTATCATGTCGTATTTCACATAGCGCACAAAAACAGCAAGCTGTCTTAGATCAGTAATGTCTGTGGTTTCGTCAAGTTGAAGGCTGAACAAATCCAAAAGCAGGCAAAGTGGCCCTTTCATTGAATCTTGCTCTCTTCACCTTGAATTCAGCAAGTGTTCTTGTATTCTACATCTCCATGCGGCTTCAAGAACTGTTCCTTTAGTTTTGCTGGTGCGAGACTAGAGTTGCTTAACTTCGCTTTAGAAATCATACAGATAGGGCGCTCAATTCCATCATGTTCCGTGATACATGAAATCCGTGTTGTACGTATTTGTCTGACCACTTTCTTCTTTTGCTCGACATAGTTAGCATAGATAAAAAATTAAAGAAATCACATGATGCACAACAGTCACACATTGTCTACGCAGCGCGCACTAAATTCCCGGCAGCGCTAACTGGCTAAGCAGTGTAGCATGATCACCTGCAGCCAACAACAGGTTTCTGCTCTGCAATTTCTAAGTTTGTAAACTTCTGTAATTCCTATTTTTGTAAAAAAAAGACAGAATCAAAGGCATTGACGTGTAAATACATTCACATCCACTCACAGAAACCAACTCGAAGGCTCTATTCACCATTAATTACAGCTTGTTTGTTGACTGACTGCTGTTCTGCAGCTGGATGGCAACATGTAACTGCTAAAATTAGCCTTGTAGCTTGTAATTTTTTGTAGTTAAAATATAAAATATCTCGTTAATTGGTAGCAATCTGAACAACAAATAGATGGGTTTGCTCAAATGTGTATTATCCAAGCCGACATGTTGACCCAAGGAACATGTGGACACAGCTGGAGTGTCATGTGATGCGTGCGGGAGCAGGTGCCAGCTGGCAGCAGCACAAAGTAAGAGAGCGACCAAACAATTACAGACATTCATAACAAAGCTGGTGCTTGGGGGTCTTTGCACACCTGGGAACAGATCTATGCAAGAACTCTGCAATCAATCAAAGCCAGCCCAGTGAAATGTTTTTATTTACCCGTCAATTAGTCACATTATCTAATCCACTTTATTAATATTGATGGAAAGAGCACAAGGCATGTACACCCAGTCAGTATGTGATGGCTCAAGATATGTATATTTTGCGCTGCTAGGATTTTAAACTTGATAGCTGCCACAGTTGTAGCCAAACTAGCTGGGTAGAAACAACAAGACCTTTCTGATGCTCGAAAACCCCCTTTAACTGGGTGAAAAAATGTTCTATGGAGATGATTAATAAAGGGTCTGAGTCTTATATAGTTCCATAAGTAAACCTATAATATCCCAATTAATCTAACATTCTAAAATAATCCAATGGGGTAGATGAGGGTGTAAACTAGAATCTAGTCGAGAATTCTCCACCTCCGATCTACCAAACCATTTTCTAATGTGGGTCAGTTTAGACTATCATATTAGTGAGATAATACATCTGCTACCCTTCTCCATGGACAGAGGACGCCTTCATTTGAGTTCTGATTGACGATTCCCACTTCCAGGTTTTAAGTGGCTGCGCCCTATAAATAATTAGCAAATTGCTAACTTCCTTGCAAAGTATTGTATGTCATCACGCTACATGCCAGGCGTTCTCTTCATTCTCTTCTATTTGTTCATGGTTTCCTCGACTCAGGCCTGGTCATGGATTACGTCCCTTCTCTTGCCCTTTGGATTTGTTTACTCTCGGTTTATGTTATGAAACGCTATTAGGGTTTGCTACATTGTGGATTACCCTCACATGTTTACTGATTTAATGAACTCAGTGACTTTCTGCTTAACTCCGTTACCTTGTGGATTACCTTCACTGTTTGTTGCAACTGCTTTAACTGTCTATGTGCTGTGCTGAACATTAATAAACTCAAACCTGCATTATGGATCCGTCTACGCTAAACTCATTACAGAATACTTTGCCTGCAAAATGAGCCAGCTCAGAGCCACGCTGAACCTTCATGCTTAAGCCCTCCAAGGTTTTTCAGGACAGCCTTAATGCGATGTAGGGCCTACATGCTCAAACTGAACAAGTTCAGCCGTATATCAGAACAGAGCTGGGAGATCATTCGCCATTGTTGGATTATGTTTACAGACCAGCTGCACTCTAAGAGCCGCTGAAAATGTTCTAAAGTTCCACAGTCTAGCCGCACAAAGCCAGTGGAATTAAACCACACTTAAGGACATGTTCAAGAAGGGTTTAAATATAAAGGCTCATCTTCAGAGATGATCTAAGCACCTTTTTTTAGTTTGTGGACAGAGCAGTGTGTCTCATATTAGATTAGATTAGATTAGATTAGATTAGATTAGATTAGATTAGATAGTGCCTTTATTTCTCACATACACTGATACATGCAGTGAAATAGGACCCCTCCGACCATACAAACAACACAAACATCACATTTTGGGAAGACAGGTCACTGGAGAAGTAGCTTATGAAATGAGGAAAAATTATACATTAGGGAAAAGAAGGGGATGGTGAGAAAAAACCTCTTAGACTGTCCTTCAAGTACTCCCTGCAGAGCATCTACAGTACAAGGACTGTTCACACTTCTCCCCTCTGGCAAGAAGTACAGGAGTGTGAAGTGTAGGATCACCAGACTCAGGAACTCTTTTTCCATCTCCCATCAGACTCCTCAACAGCTGACACAAGCCTTTCACAATAGACTGCAGCCTCGCACCCTTGCACACTCTGATAATTGCACTACTGTTTACACTACCACTGTTTAATTGCATATTCACAATTTGGTAGAACACTGTCAACTTTTTAAATGTCTTTTGCACAATTTTATTCATTCTCTGCTAAATTTGCACATCATTCATATGTAACACAACTTAAGCATTTATTTATTTGACTTACCCATATTTTATGCCCTTTATTTCTTACGTTTCGTCCTTTTTTTTACCTTAAATTATTTTGTAGCTTTAGGCATTCCGTGTGGACAGCAAAGTAAGAATTTCATTGTACACATAAACCTGTTTCTTTTATTGTACACATGACAATAAACACTTTGAACTTGAACTTGAAAGTTCCAAATAAATAAATATCCTCAATATCCTCCAGGGACAGAGTGGCCAGGCATACGACACGTCACTCCTCCCACCTGTCCATCGCTTATCCAGCTGTTTCCACAGGACAGTTGGGTTCCCCTAAACCTGGGCTTCTTATTGAGAAGATGGTGTCAATTGCGTTCAGAGACCAGTTAAAATCCATAATTCCTTTGTTCGCAGAGCAAGGCAAAGAGAGTCTCCGACTCAGACACTTACAAAGAGACAAGAGATGCCAGTGAGAAAAGATAGAGAAGGGAGAGGGGAAAATATGCGAGCCAAAGAAGAAAGGTGGGTAAACACCAATCACTCCTCCACACCATGTGGCTGCCACCAAGCTCCAACACATCCCTGTAGAGTATCAAGAGCTCCATGAGAGCTCCAAGGCCTCTAAGCTGCCACACCATCAGGTGGAGTGCGCCATTTATCTCATTCCTGATACCTCACCATCTCGCAGTCATGTGTACCCACTCTCACATCAAGAGACCAAATATCTCAAGGAGTATGTTGAGGAAGCTCTCAAGGATGGCCATATTAGGCAGTCCATGTCAGCTGCAGCCTCAAGTACTGACACTCCCTACCACTGGTTCATCCTGCACTTTTCTATCCTCGCTTTCTCTAACCATTGACACTCTTTGTACTCTGTCTACCAAACCTAAGAAGACTTATTGTCCTGCTCCTTGGCTGTCAGAAGTGTTGGGCAGAAGAGAACTCCGAGCAGCAGAGAGAAGGTGGAAGAAATCACACCTTGATGCAGATCTTACCTCTTATCATACT
>JAOTRA010088045.1:0-12179 GCA_026260255.1 Pseudolaguvia tuberculata | reverse complement strand
ATTCACACACACATTCACTCCTATGGACAATTTACAATCACCAATCCACCTCATCTGCATGTTTTTAGACTGTGGGAAGAAAACCGGAGTACCCAGTTGGGGTGAAAGAGGCAGATGTAGAGGACAGGGTAGTGTGGAGAAGAGTGATCCACTGTGGAGAAGATTTGTTCATTCATTCATATTTTGACATTTTATGTTTTTCAGGTTTTTAAAGAAATTAGGGCATAAAAACAGCAGAGCGCTAAAGACTAAAATCTTGTTGTCTTGTTGTCAACATTGAAGGTCTCACTACAGTCCTATAAACTTTCTCTATCATTCTTGCAGAAGAAACTTGTCGAAAACAAAATGCTGAAATTTAACTGCTACAGTTAAGCTAAAGTGTAGATATTTCTATAGCTTTCCCAATTACTACTGTTACTGTGACTGAGTAAAGCAACAGCAAATAAAAAGTGATATCACTTATAGTGTGTGGTAAACAGTGCAATAAGAATTCATTCACTCATTCATCTTCTTACCCGTTTATTCCCAAAGGGCGAGAGGCGGGGGTACACACTGGACGGGTCGCCAGTCCATCTCAGGGCAACACAAAGACAAACAACCATTCAAACACACGTTCACTCCTATGGACAATTTACAATCACCAGTCCACCTAATCTACATGTTTTTGGACTGTGGGAGGAAACCGGAGTACCCGGAGGAAACCCACGCAAGCACGGGGAGAACATGCAAACTCCGCACAGAAAGATCCCCGGCCCGGGATCCGAACCCGTAACCCACAATTGCTCAGTTGTAAAAAAAAAAAAAAAAAAAGACCAAATGTAAGTTGCTCTGGATAAGATTGTCTGCCAAATGCTAAACTGTAACTGCAACTGTTGATCAGGAGATCAGGAAGACCTGGGTTCAAGCCCCACCACTGCCAAGGAAGACCTGGGCTCAAGTCCGTCTCTGTTGGGTCCTTGAGCAAGACCCTTAACCCTTCCTGCTCCAGGGGGCGCTGTACAATAGCTGACCCTGCACTCTGACCCCCAACAGTTACTAAGATGGGATATGCGAAGAAAAACATTTCACTATATGTTGTACTTTATAATCCTGTATGTGACATTTTTTTTATCCCTTTTCCTTTTATTCTTACCAGCATAATTTATTCATTCATTCATTCATCTTCTTCATTGCTTATTCCCTAATTCGTGGTCACAGGGTCACAGGGTCTGTTGGAGCTTATCCCAGCAAACATGGTGCGAGAAGTCGGGGTACACCCTGGACAGATTGCCAGTCCATCACAGAGTCCATCCAACATAGAAGACCACACACACACACACACACACGCACGCACGCACGCACGCACGCACGCACGCACGCACGCACGCACGCACGCACACACACACACACACATTGACTCCTATGGGCAACTTACAATCATCAATCAAACTAATGTACATGTTTTTCGACTGTGAGAGGAAACCGGACTACCTGGAGGAAACCCACGCAAGCGCAGGGAAAACATGCAAACGCCATACAGAAATATCCCTAGCCAGGAATCAAACCCGGGACCTTTTTGTTGTGAGGCGACCGTGCTAACCACTATGCCACAGCGCTGCCTCTAATGGCCTTTTTCAAATTTTTTAAATGACTGTATTGCAATTACTTCTCCTCTCCACTAGTTTGTCACAAACGATTGACCTTGGTTGGTTAAGGTGTTGGACTGATACCTGAAAAACTCTCCAATCCTAACCCTTAATTGTTCAGTTGTAGAAAACAGATACATCGTATGTTGCTTTGCATGAGAGCCTCTGCTGAATGTTGCAAATGTAAATGTACCCTTCCTGCCGTTTGCCCTTTAGAGACGGCTAATGTAGGATCCAGCAATGATTCTAAATTATGGAATAAGTGGGTATAGAAGTTGCATGAATGCCACAGAAGTATTGTTGTGTTTGTTAGAGAATAACCCAAAATAATCCCAGATTATTAGTTCTGATAATTGTGCTGAAAATATTAAGAAATTATATCTTTCTGCTAAATAAGGTTAATTACATATATGTAGCAAACGGGTTTGAACTGTAATGTAAAGGATTCCATGCAAAGACTTGCAAATATCTATTTTTGTACTCTCTGGCAGTTAATTTCCTAATGTGGAAAATGTTGGACCCTAATTTTCCATACTGTGTTGGTGGAGCCAGCATGGAGCTGAGCCGAATGCTGGGCATGACCACAGTTCATTGTTTCAGGAGAAGCAGTGTTAAGGCATGTGTGGTAAATGGAAGCAGAAGGGCAGATAGGCCGAGGTCAAGCAGATGGAGAATCGCAGAGACAAATGGACCGCCATGAGGGTCCCAGCGAGTGAGAGATATCCTGCAATGAAAAATAACAAGTTTACTTCACATAGCCATTTACTGTATTATACAAAGTTCATTTATGGGGTTCTAACCATGACATAAATCTACAAAAAATACTTTATATAATGTTGTAGACCTGTCCAGGGTGTACCCCTGCCTCTCGCCCCATGTGCTTAGGGATAGGCTTCAGCAAACCCCTGTGATCCTGAATTGTGGAAATTCTTACTGAGATTTATTCTCCTAGTTATTCATTCATTCATCCATGAATTCACTAATTATGGGGTACTCCACTTTCCTCCATATTCACTCCTAAGTGCAATTTGGGTTCGCAAAGGGGGATTTTTATATACTTTTGTCAAGGTCAAACACTATATATTTATAAAATGGACTGTCTTTACACTTTGCGATGGACTGAGGCTTTTGTGCGGTGAGGCTTTTTAACCCTATGTGCACTGGGATAGGGTCCAGCAGACCCTTGTGACCCCGAGTTAGAGAATAATCAGGTTAGAAGATGAATGAATGAATGTCTTCATGCTGTAGTTAGACTAAAGATTTTTAGTTAAAAAGTTTTGCAAAGTAGCAAATTCTTAGACTGCAATACTTTCTAAAGAAGTCAGTCAATTCATTTGTCCATACAGGACAACATATAGTGAAATGTTTCCCCATTTTAGTAAGTTGGAGGTCAGAGCGCAAGGTCAGCTATTGTACAGTGCCCCCTGGAGCAGGAAGGGTTAAGGGTCTTGTTCAAGGAGCCTACAGTGCCGGTGAGGCAAGAACCCAGGTCTTTCTGGTCTCCCGATCAACAACTCGGCACCTTAACCATTTGAGTCACCACTGTCCCCTTATGAATGACATCAAGCAGGAAGTTAGTAAGTAATTAAGGTAGTTGCAAATATATGGTATATAGAACTGAATTGGTAGCACAGTGGTGATTGGCTAACCAGAAGATCTGAGCTCCAGCGCCCATAACTCCCAATATACTGTATATAAAAATAAAAAAAAGTCAGAGATAAAAACAAGTTGCTCTAAAGAAGTGTGTTTGATAAATTCTGTAAATGTAAATATAATATGAGGTATCCTGTAAACTTTAAGTAAAACTGAAATCGTGTACCTCTTATTCCTCTTATTATCTGTATTTGCGAATATTTAGAAATCTTAATTTCTTCGGACAGATAAATGAACTCATATTTGATTGCATTCTTTTCTTTCAGCATAATTTAATAACACATACAAACGCTACATTTAGTGCAGATATCAAATACATACCCTGATTTCCCTACTCCGTCCATAATGCAAATAAGGAAGCATGCTTTTCATAGCCTCATTACTCACCCTGCGCCGATTTGCGTAAACAATGTTTAAAACCAAATCAATGAACTGCAAAGCATCTCATGTTAGCAATATGAGAGCTTACTGGAAACTCATGGCAGCCTTTCCTTTATTGGCAGTCTACATTATTTTGCCCTTTGACGCTGGCCAAGTAGCAAGACCTGACATCATGCAGTGCATTTTCCACAAACACTACTTCCTAATCATAGTGGATGGGAATTCAGTGCATGGACGAGCTCCGGGTGGTGACTTAGGAAATAGCATTAAAGTTGCATGAATGAGGTTTCTGTCTAAAAGACAGATGTAAGCTTATGGTAGTGGGTTACTGAGCAGAACGACTTAGTAAACATATAATTGCATAGCAGTGATTAAGAATTCTGATTTAGAAGCTATAAACTTAATTAAGGCGGTTTTAGCGGAGAGCAAATAACTTAGAAGGAAAGACGTATGTAAGAAAAAGATGAGGAGAGAAAGAAGCACAATTAAATCCTAGAGATCTTATCAGTAATATTCATTCTAATGGGAGGAAGTTTTGCAGAATAGAGTCCGCCTTAGTAGATTCTTCTAGTAGAAATGTATAAAAGTTATTTTGCAAGAATAAAGAGGAAAATGTAAAAAACGTGTGTTGTGAGCAGTTATGTCATACGGTATGGAGTGATAGTGAAGAAAGAAGAAATAAGCAGAGCTGAAAATGTTGGCGGTTGGAACAGGATTAGGAACGAGTAATTCAGAGGGAACGCTTATGTTGGATGTTTAGGGAACAATATAAAAGATTGAGAAGGTTGGCACTTGTGCAGGTGTGAAAGATTGGAAAGGAGGATGTGCTATTGGTTAGAGGATGTTGGACATGCAAGCAGGAGATAAAGAGAAGGTGGTGGAAAGAGGTGGTTTAGGATAGGATGTGGGATATGACGTTCGTGAGAAGCGATACTGGAGAAGCGCAGTGGTTAAGGTGTTGGATTACTAAATGGAAAATCTGGGTTAAATTCCTAAACTAACACTTCTGGGCCCCTGTGCAAGGCTCTTAACCCTCAATTGCTAAGTTGTATATTAGAGAAAAATGTAAGTAGATCTGGATAAGAGACTACCAAATCTGCAGAGGTAAATGTAATGGGTGTTAGTGAAGAGAATACACATTGGGTTGGGAAGGGGTAAATGATGTGCTGTAGAAATTCATAAATGGAGCAGCCTAAAGGAGAGAAGGAAGTGAAAAATAAATATATTATGCTATAATTGAATGCTTCTTTCTATATAGCTCATTCATTCATTCATTCATTCATTCATTCATTCATTCATTCATTCATCTTCTTGCCTGCTTATTGCCTGATTCGGGGTCACGGAGGTCTAACATCGCCTATCCCAGCCCGCATAGTGGGAAATGGTAGCCTAGTGGTTAAGGTGTTGGACTAATACCAGAAAGACCGGGGTTCGAATCCCACCTCCTCCAAGCAACCACTGTGGGCCCTTGAGTAAGGCCCTTAACCTAGTTGTAGAGAAGATACCAAATGTAAGTCGCTCTGGACAAAAGCGTCTGCCAAATGCCAACCTGTAACTGTAAAATAGGGCTAGAGGTGGGGGTACATCCTGGACGGGTCACCAGTCCATCTCAGGGATATACAAACAAACAACCATTCACACACACATTCACTCCTATGAATTACCAATCAACCTAATCTGCATGTTTTTGGACTATAGGAGGAGTACCCGGAGGAAACCCATGCAAGCGCGGGGAGAACATGCAAACTCTGCACAGAAAGATCCCCAGTCCGGGAATCGAACCGGAGACCATCTTGTTGTGAGGTGACTGTGCTAACCACTACGCCACAGGGTACTTTCAATCCCTTGTGATCTACTATCACCCTGTTCAATAATACACACCTCTTTTCTGTTCTCCAGTCTGACATGCCAACAATAGCAAACTTAATCAGGAGAAACATGTGATATAATAATATTACAATATTAAATATTGCTGAACATCTCAAGAATGTACTATTTATAAAGGAGAAGAAGCATAAGAGACGAATAAAAGCTATCAGGCTTCAACCAATCAAGTTTAACTGTGTGTAAAAGTCCAAAGAGAGATTAAAAAAAAGTTAACATCATAAATTCACACACATAGAAACCTCCAATGTCTAAACTGTGGACTTCCATCACCACAAACTTGAATGTGTATACTTACACCCGTCTGAGCGTATCCTACATCATTCATGTCCTGAAACAAGATAAATAATGGTCAGTGGAAACGAGTTTTTATCAGAAAAGCTCTTAATAGATGTGTATTCTTGCCAAATATGTTAAACTGGACATGTTGAAGACAAAAAGCACATATTTAGGAGATACTGGTATTTTCTAAACATTCATCACTGATCAAGGACAAAAGCCACCGCAATGCAGTTTTTACTATCACGTTCGAAAGATTCATACATTAGCGTTACATAACACAGATGAAGCTACCATATCACAATGGTGAATCATGGAAAGACGGTTTGAGTGCCAACGAATAAACATCACACACCAAGCGTCCCTAAAGGCTGTGGAATGTTTCACCACTTTGGCCTTTGTTGGATTCAGCAGCATATTTTGCTGGTTAATGTGCAGTATTTCTTTATACTTTTCTTCAGTAAGTATTGCTTATGGTCCAAATGATGCTGAAAACAAACAGTATTTTAAGAATGTAGACCAGCTCCTGTGTGCCAGATCTTATGCCCCAACTTTCTTATTACTTCTCTTGACTGACCAATAAATCTTGTTTTTCAGGGAATTTCTAAATATTGTTTTCATTTCACCAGCATTTCCCAGCTGGCAGGCATGTCCTATTTCAGTAATGTAGAATGTAAACTCTGTCCTGAACTTATTAGCTTTGTTTCTGGTCTGGATGGCCATAATGTTTAATGTATATGTTTTTCCCCAATAAACATTAATATTATAAGCTCTAAAAATGTACCTGGATGTTTAATTAGAACCAATAGAATGTGACTGGAATAAAATATTTGGTGGCTTGGTTGTGGCTTGGTTGTGCCAGGAATCAAACCCCGATCCTCTAATTACTGTAGCAGTCCAAAATCTAAACCATTGAACTACCACCTAATTGTAATGAATTAGGCGTGGTCGGGTCCATGGTGCAGAGAACCAGTTTAATAGAACAAAAATAGACAATAGGAGGACACTGGCATAAAATGAACCAAAGGGACTAAGTTAGCAGAGGGCTAGTCTAGAGAACAAAGTGAACTACACGAAAGGTACTTTAACATAGGCTACACGACAAACAATGCTTTATGCCGCATGGTAGCATAATGCTAACTTATATAGAGAGTCCTTGAACTCTAACCCGGAACAGGAAACAGTCACTCATTATTCGGGCGAGGGATCCCTCACTTGCTGATCAGAAGGCATAGCGTTCCTTACACTAATATTCACCATGTCAGCAAACTGTTTATTTGTTCACAGTAGATGATTGTATGCATTATAAATAACAATACATAGATAGATGGAATCAAAGACAACTTTTTAATCTGCACATAGGTTGTCCTCTTTTAATGCACATATACAAATAATAAAGTGTCATTGCATATTTGTTTACATTTACTTTCCCAGCATTTGGCAGATACTCCTATCCAGAGCGACCTTTCAGTTAGTATCAGTTGAACACCTTAACTGCTAAGCTACCCCTTCCCTGGTCCCTGATTTGATTTTCTAAGAACAGGTTACAGTCTGTGTGAAATCTTCCATGTTTATCTGTAGGCAACAGGTTATAACTTCCTTATGCTGCTTCTTAGGTCCAGTGCCTAATGCTAATCTCAAGCTATCATGAAACTGAAACTCCCAACCACAAAGCATTAGGAAAGGAGCTTTCTGTTACAGTCCTAAATATTAAGTTTCTCTCTAAAGATTCCTTTAGACCGGTGGCAAATTGGTGATGCTGGGAATTAAACACCGATCTACCAACAAGCTACTATTACCCCTAACAAAAATGATTCATCTTTACACCTAGCTTTTATTATGAAGAACTTATTTTATATTATATCTTCTCCCTTCTTTGTACAATGATTTATTAGGTGATTAGCATGTTTGACTTGTACCTGGGGTTCAGGGGTTCAAAGTTCTACATATGTGCTTCCTACCCTTTAGTGTTAGTTATTGCATCACACTGGTAGCCAACACCTGATGGATTTTCCAAACCTTATGACCAACAGCACAGCTGCTTCACATTCCTGAATGTCACCATCATCATTAATTATTTTGTGATTACAGGATGTAGCTTTTTACATTCTTTGAAATGATTGCTGTGGATTTGTGTAACCTGGCTGGGAACTGTAGCTAATGTGCAAATGTTGAAAAATACTCTCAGTCATTTCAAGTGTGGAGTTAAATTAAATGACGTCTTAATATTCTTTTAGAAGACAAAATTCTGGTTAAGATGCTGAGTTGTTGATCGAAAGATCAGGAAAACCTGGGTTTAAGCCCCACCACTGACAAGTAAGACCTTGGCTCAAGTCCGCCAATGTTGGGTCCTTGAGCAAGACCCTTAACCCTTTCTGCTCCAGGAGCGCTGTACAATAGCTGACCCTGCGCTCTGACCCCCAACTTACTAAGATGGAATATGCGAAAATCAAGAATTTCCCTCATGGAATCAATAAAGTATATAAAATAAATAAATAAATAATAATAAATTGGGATTATATAACACGGTCACCTCACAATAAGAAGGTCCCGGGTTCGAATCCCGGGCTGGGGATCTTTCTGTGCGGAGTTTGCATGTTCTCCCCGCGCTTGTGTGGGTTTCCTCCGGGTACTAGGGTTTCCTCCCACAGTCCAAAAACATGCAGTTTAGGTCGATTGGTGATTCTAAATTGTCCATGTGTGTGTGAATGGTTGTTTGCCTATATGTTGCCCTGTGATGGACTGGCAACCCGTCCAGTGTGTACCCCCACCTCTCACCCTATGTGTGCAGCAGACCCCAGAAACCGCGAATTACGGACTAAGAGGGTAATGAATGAATAAAAGAAATTGGGATTGTGTGTGTGTGTGTGTGTGTGTGTGTGTGTGTATAAACTGATAGTAGGAAATACACACTACTAAAGACATTTTTCATCGTGTTTGTAATAATTGGTGAATAAAATGTTTGATCCGTTTTCCAACCCCAAACAAATCCCATCCTTAACTATAGGGAGTGATAGTGATCCGTCAGCACTGCTACAATAACAGGAAATATAATCTTTTGCTTTTTAATATGTACAGATTTCCACATAAATCACACCCAGGCATCAGTCACATGTTAACAATGCTTGAAATAAACACATAGGTTACATCATGCTAAAGTCAAGATGAAAACTAGGAGAAAGCCAATGTATATTTTACTACATTGTGGTGAAAAGTTTCCGGTCTCTTCTGGTGACAGCATGAACTTACTGTATAAACTCTGAAACTAGGGTTCGTGTGGTCAAATCTTTTACAGGAAGTCTACAGTCTAGATCAGCTCAGTGCGTATCTGCTTCATATACAGATGCTCTTTAATGCATAGTGAGTACAATGAAGTCTTTCCTAATATCCTTCAGCAGTCATACCCAGAAAGGGAAAATATTAATAAAATACAAAGAAAACATCCTCTGCTACACAAGAGTGATTTTGAATGATGGGCCTAAAGTCTTATTTCCTCTCAGCTAATATATCTTATATTTCTTTCCTTTCCAGTCCCAGGTTTTAGTTGCTGTCCCAGCTGGGACAATATCAGTATTATACACACAGTTGGACACAAAGGAGGTAAAAGAAACTTAGGTCATGAATTTTAAGGAAAGGCTAAATGTAAGACATTTTAGTCAACTGATTTGACTCCAGTGGGAAAAACTCAAAAGGATTTAGTTCAATAGAACACTTAAAATTCTGCGGCCATAACTTGAGTCTGTACCGCAGATACTTCATCTGAGTGAAGGACTTACATTCACAATGCAATGATCCTGTTCGGGTTTCTAATGGGTAAACATGACGTTTGACCCCTTAGTCCACTTTCTTGTGGGGGGCTGTGCATTCAATCATTATACCTCTGATGAAATGAATGCAAATGAGTCCCTTCTGGGAAATTTAACATTGGCCAGACCATCCATTGATATTTGTTACCCAATTAAATCGGACTACAAAGTGACTGAAAAAAAAAGAGAATGTAGTGACTGAAGGCTAAACAATGCTGTCCATTTGCATGAATGTTGTTTAAATTGTTGGAAGAAAATCAGAAGCAGCTTTATCATACACACACACACACACGCACACGCACACGCACACACACACGCACGCACGCACGCACGCACGCACACACACACACACACACACACACACACACTCTTCACAGCTCATGTATCACCATTACACAGACCCATCTATGACCCATGGAGATAAAGAGGAGTAATTCAAAGCTCCTGGTCGTTAAGCTAAAGAGCAGAACACTGCCAGGTTGCTACTGGGGTCCCTGAGCAAGGCCCTTAATTCTCTTTATAAAAAGGTCACATCTATCTATCTATCTATCTATCTATCTATCTATCTATCTATCTATCTATCTATCTATCTATCTATCTATCTATCTAAGCTAAGTCCTAAGCTGGCATGTCCACCGCCACCCACATATCCTAATAAAATGAAGTAGCAGATGCAGTCCCATGTGCACTGCATACGCTGATCTGGTCATAAAGGTCAGAAGTGCACCGGCACCTTCTCCCATCATCTCCTCTCAGAAGAAGGCCTCTTTAACAGGCTTTTCACTCACCAGACCCTACAGCTGCTTTCTCCTCATTCCTTTCTTTCATTAAAACACATGAAGTCACACATTCTACTCTCCACCGTGTGGTCCAGTGCTTCTCCGCCTTACTTCTAATCAAGTCTTTAGTATTTTACAGCAGGAACCAATTCAAGGTTCTGATTAGCTTTTGCTTATTGTTGATGCACCTGTTTTCATCTGTGCATGATCGATGGTCCAGGAACACTTTTCTCAGTCCTGGAGGTTTGGGGTGTCCTGTAGAGTTGCAGAATAGAGTTTAGCTCCAACTCTAAACAAACAAACCTCAACCAACTCATCAAGATTTTGCTTGATATCATTGAAACTTACAGCTGTTGGTGTGTTGAGGCAAGTTGGAGCTAAACTCTGCAGGAAACCTTGATCCACCAGAACCGAGATCAGACACCCCTGTCTGCCTAGTTTTTTCAATAGTAGTGAATGTTGTTAGAATCTCCATCTCACCAGTGTTGGAAATGTTAATTTTACAAAAAAGACTTAGTCACTTTTGCTAATTGGTAGCTGGAAGGACAAGATTTTGCTGTGAAGTTGTTGCATAATTGCGAAAGTGAAATCTTCAGAAAGAACTCTACCTCCATTAAATGACATGAACTACCATAAAACCCATTAGGAGAATGATGGTAGCATTGGTACCTCTCTTTCAGTCCTTCTGCAAGTTAATTCAGAAGCTTTCTCTTCTTTCGGTAGGAGTCAGAAAAGCTTTTTTTTGGTCAGGATCACACCGGATTGGTTCTGGAGTCCAGGAAGAGAGGGAGTGGGAATGCATCCGGAATTGACTGATCCACCGTGTACCAGACAACTGGAGTCATCGTTTTACCTACCAGCATGGTTCCAAAGGGAGGAAAGAAACCAGAGAAATTGGAGAGCTTCCATGTGGACGCAGAGACAACAAGCACCAAGTCCAGACAGTCAGTAACCCAATCTCATGATTAAACTAGGAACTCTGGAGAAGCAAGGCGGCAGGTTACCTGATGAATCCCCCACCAGGGTATCCAGGGAACGGTTCTGAGACGTTTTTGGTGTTTGGGTGTCTATTGAAGTTCAGGAGTAGCTGTTCTGCTAAGTCCATACTAGCACATGCAACAACTCAATTCGCTGTGTTCCTTACTCTGTTTCAACTCGATAAAAGCCTCAGGATCCATGAGTGAGACTGAGGTCTGTAACAGGACACGTAGCCACATCTGGAAACTGGACCTTTCCCACCATTTTCTGGCCAATTATCACTTTTTCCACATGATACCTGCTAAGGATTACGTCGCATGTTTGCACTCCCACCCACAGCACAGTCAGCATTATAAAAATCTGTGTGTGTGTGTGTGTGTGTGTGTGTGTGCGTGTGTAAATAAAGGGAAAATGAGTGAACATGATAAGACAGAGAAAGAGAGAGAGACGTGTATTAAGGTGTGGAAAGACGAAAGACTTGACATGATGAGAAAAGACAGATGAAAAGATTGACATGGGATGATGATGATGGTTGCGGAAAACAAGAAGACAAAAAAAGAGACAAAAGAAACAGAAAAGAGACAAAAAGTGTGATTGTTTCCAGAGTCTCCCAGATGGAGAAATGTAAACATGTGGCTCTTCTTTTCTCCAAGTGGTACTATTTATGGCAACTTTGTTCCTGGAATTGGTTGGGTTTGTGTGTGTGTGTGTGTGTGTGTGTGTGTGTGTGTGTGTGTGTGCGTGCGTGCGTGCGTGCGTGTGTGCGTGTGTGTGTGTGTGTGTGTGTGTGTGTG
>JAOTRA010088036.1:0-12180 GCA_026260255.1 Pseudolaguvia tuberculata | reverse complement strand
AAACCCATTTCTAATCCTGTCCATCCTTGTCACCCCCAATGAAAATCTCAACATCTTCAACTCTGCCACCTTCAGCTCCACCTCCTGCCTTTTTGACAACGCCACTGTCTCTAAACCGCACAACATTGTAGGTCTCACTACATTATTTGGTTTTATTTTGTCAGTGGGTTTGTTGGCTTTCTTTTGTGATAAAAAATAAACTTTGCACAATCACCAGGTTGCTTTTGGCACAAAGGTCTGTTTTCACATTTTTGTTTGATTTCCAAGTCGTGCTATTCCTTGATCTCCATTTTACGGAGCCTCTATTATTATTGAAATCTTCCATTATTTCCATTTGAACAATTTAGCAGACATTAGATCACAAAGCAAAGAGTACCAACCTTGTAACATAAGCGACTGAAAAAGATGGACATGTCGCCATCATGATGTTAATACTTTCTGGTAGGGTGTTCCAAGTAACGTTTTGAAAGCAAGTCTAAAGCTCTTTGTATTTGCTTTCATTCCCTGGCCACTATGTGTTTATCCACAAGTATTAAGTACACTCGCGCTAATAACCATAGCTTCTTAAAGTGGGTCTGTGAGCTCCTGAGGCTGGTACACTCCTAATCTACAATTAACTTTGCTAATAGAAGTCACGAGCAAGAGCTAACAGCAGTGCATCACTTTGCTTTAAAAAAAAAAGATGATTTTAACATCTTGCTCAAGAGGTAACAGTTGACTGTTCCAACCACCAGCAAAACCACCACCAGCATTTTGATTATTACAGCAAAATCTATGCACATTGATTTCCATGTTATAATAGTTTAAAAAAGCACTACTGGGAAGTCATTAGTCCAAAAGATGGCAGTGGGAAAAGCAGAGAACTTGACTTATTAGATGAAGTCAATGACCTCTAAGAAACACTGTCAAAGATAGAAAAGAAATAAAAGAAGGGGGTAGGGGTGGTAGAAGACGTGACTGTCTGAGAGCACTTCGTAGAGACAGCACTGAACATCACCTAGCAACCACCCAAATATTCTCTGAACCCCAGAAAGAGCTGCTTAGTGATAGCACGTCATCGCTGCAGAGACCTGGTGCAGCAGAATACAGACACACTCTACAAGGTCTTTGTGTTTGAAACCAGGTTTCCTGAAACATGTCCGCAGAACCATGGCTAGACAAACAGTTTGGACAAAATTAGTTTTGAAAAACAACCTCTCTGCTTAAACAGAAGATTAGGTAAAAGAATGCAGGACAGATGTGGCTGTCTGGTATCAATGGAGACAAAAGAGGAAAAGAAGAAAACATTGAAAAAAAAGTTTCTCTATGTTGCTGAAACAATATTTAGAGTGTGTGAATAAAGTAGCAGACAGGTGTTGCGCAGTGATAGGCTTCCAAACAACAACCACTGACTTAACTCTGTCAATTTGCATTGATCGCCTTTGAAGAGGAGATGCAGATGAGCTTAATGAAGCCTTACAATAGTGTTACTTCTTTCGTTTTAACAGCTGAAACAAGAGAGTGGGTCCTTGCTAATAAAGCTCATGACATGAATACAAATGTAGGGTAAACTGGGGCAAGAGGCGCCATGGGGTAAATGTTATAAATGTATTCATTATATTTTGTTTAAAACCACTAAATGGCATAAAACCCCCAATGTAGCATTTTGTCATACATTCGGTTTTGCACTTAAAGATTCAATCAGCTTGTAACGAGTTCCCGGTCAGGGGCGCCATTAGCAATAGCAATTCCTATTACTTTACTACCACCACCACCCCCACCTACATCTTTGGCTACCCTGTTCTTGGTCAAAGGACAGATTTTAACTGTTTTTAAAAATGTAGATTTTTGATAGGTAAGGGGGCGGCGCGGTGGTGTCACCGGGTTCGAATCCCAGGCCGGGGATCTTTCTGTGCTGAGTTTGCATGTTCTCCCCGCACTTGTGTGAGTTGATTGGTCGATTGGTAAATTGTCTATAGGAGTGAATGTGTGTATGGTTTGTCCATGTGTTGCCCTGAGATGGACTGGATGTGGACAGGGTGTTTTCTATGTGTTGCCCTGAAATGGGCAGGGTGTACCCCTGCCTCTTGCCCTATGTGCGCTGGGATAGGCGCAGCAGACCCCAGTGATCCCGAATGAGGGAATAAGCGAGTAAGAAGATAAATGAATGAATGAATAAAGAGGGTTAAGACATTTACTACATATATATTTTAACACCATATATGTTCTTGTCTATGCTTTATACTGTCTGTCTGCTCATTTGTATTAGACTGTAATTTAACTTGAGGTTTCTTTGGCCTTCTTTAAACACCGTGCATGAAAGATTAGTTTAGATCCCCTAAGAATGGTGTATGTGATGTGCTAGGATTATGCATGATAGCCACAAGATCTATGTGACCCAGCCATTAGGGTTGCACAAGCTAGTGCATTCTTAGTGCCGGTTCCAAAACGGGGATAAATGGGAAGGTTTGTGTTAGGAACAGCACCCAACGTAAAACTACACCAAATCAAATATACGGATCACAAATAAGAATTAACATCGACCGCCACATGTACTGTTAACTGACGGGATACCGGTGGAAATTGGGCTACTGTTGCATGGATGTGGTCAAAGAAGATATGCAGGTAGTTAAGGTGAAAGGGGCAGAGGTAGAGGACAGGGTAAGTGTGGAGAAGAATGATTCGCTGTGTCAACTCCTAACAGGAGCAGCCAAAAGGAGAAGAAGAAGAACAAAGAACAGGAAATCACAAGATCCATGTATTTCTATCTCGCTCCTGTCCTTATCAATAGCATACAGCGACACAAGAACTGTACTTTCAACTGTTTATCCTTCATCCCTAAAGCATATCTTCTGCATCTGTTCAAACTAGATTTACATCAAAAAACAATTACACTTGTTAAAAATGACCAACTATACTTTTAGCGTAGGCAGCAGGGTAGCTTAATAATTAGAACTGTTGCCTCACAGCAATATGTCTCAGGAAATATTTGGGTTATAATGCTACTTTCGACATACAGAGACACACTGTGACAATTAACCAGAGATCATTACTGGTGACATCAACATCAACAAACCTTGTTCAAGCAGCTAGAAGTGTGTTTAGTGGAATCAATGGAATGTACATGCATTAATAATGTTTCCTTGTATATCCCATCGTACCAAGTTGGGCTCAGCTATCACACAGTACCCCTGTAGTAGGAGGGGTTAAGGAATGAGGTCTTCCTGTTCTTTCCAACAACAACTTGGTACCTTAACGTAAATTTTCCTGTTGAAAGTAAGCAAATAGCTATTTATTGTCTCTTGTCGTTTGTGTCAAAGGGCATCTTATATTTAAAAACACTGATGAGTTAAAGAAAACACACCAAATCAAAAAGAGCAATAAGTGGAATGTAATTCCATCACCTACTCATAAATGTTATAACTAAGGCAACCAGTAGTTAAAAAAAGAACTAGTGAATTTTATTTGTACAGTTATTGACACCTTACCGCAATGGATAAGAGAAATGAAAAAAAAAAAAAAAACCATGGTAACATTTACTGATCACCTTAACCACTGTACTATTACTATCACTTATCACATTATTGCTGTGATTACTTTTTTTATATGAAAGAATGAACTGTCTTCACTATTTTTCTGCCCCTCTTCAAGCTTTAATTGTTTACCAATAAAATGCCATATCAGGGTCGTCAAGGTCATTAAAAATAATTGCCTGTGTATTAAAGCCACAGCTGTTGTGTTATTAAATGCCGGGTTTCTATCTTGGTAAAAGACAATCTTTATAACTGTCCTGTCCTGTTTAGACTTGCCTGTCCCTCACAGAATAAAGTAAGAAACAGAGTGGAGTTTGTTTTAACCGTGCTTGCGTGGGTTTCCTCCTGGTACTCCAGTTTCTCCCACAGTCCAAAAACATGCAGGTTAGTTAGATTGGTGGTTGTAAATTGTCCATAGGAGTGAATGTTTGTTTGTGTGAATGGTTGTTTGTCTATGTGTTGCCCTGAGATGGACTGGCAACCGTCCAGGGTGTACCCTCGCCTCTCGCCCTAAGTGCGCTGGGATAGGCACCAGCGGGGGTGACCGCGAATTAGGGAATAAGCGGGTAAGAAAATAAATGAATGAATGAATTATAGCAAGTCTTTTGAAAATATCATCATGTTCTAAATATAAAATTCTAAATATATTCAAAGACAAAGTGAGTGACATATTTGCGGTCCATTCCAGATATTCCAGCAAATAAAAAAAGCTTTTAAAAAGTGAGATGCAGCATGATAGAGATAAATGACAGCTAACTCCAGTTCTTTGCTTATCATTTTCTCATTGAACAGCACACAGAAAAGACCGAGGTTGGAAGCCTCCACGTGAGGGTATGTGGTTGTGTGTATCAGTAATGATATTGTCTGCTGCAAGATCAAATAAAAGGATGGTTTTTAATGTGGCTAGTAATTAAAATGAATTAATCACAGACTCATATTTAAATCCAGCCTCTTTACGAGAACCTTTTCAAAGCATTATGGATTTACTGCGTTACCCCAGATGCTGTTTTAGCCTGTTCAATAAGGCAGATGTGCAGGATGATAGAAAAACAGTGCCCCCCACTGGAGCCTACTGCAGTTGAAGTTGATGACATTCAAGTGAGTGGTTTACATGTATGATAAAGTAAGAGCAAATGTAACTGATAATAATTTGTCCTGAATTCAATTCATATATTGGACAGCACGGTGGTGTAGTGGATAGCACGGTCGCCTCACAACAAGAAGGTCCCGGGTTCGAATCCCAGGCCGGGGATCTTTCTGTGCGTAGTTTGTATGTTTCCTCTGGGTACTCTAGTTTCTTCCCCCCGTCCAAAAACATGCAGATGAGGTGGATTGGTGATTGTAAATTGTCCATAGGAGTGAATGTGTGTGCGAATGCTTGTTTGTCTATGTGTTGCGCTGAGATGGACTGGCAACCCGTCCAGGGTGTACCCCCGCCTCTTGCCCTATGTGCGCTGGTATAGGCACCGGCAGACCCCCCGTGACCCCGAATTCGGGAACAAGCGGGTAAGAAGATGAATGAATGAATGAATGAATGAATGAACTCATATATATGGAGCCAGTAAATGGAACTGAGTACATCAAATATACACCAAACACTTTTTTTTTTCTTTTGATTTTTCCACAAAATATGACGTGGCAAGATAAGTTACACAACAAGAAATACAGTAATAGGCATTAAAAATATATTCATTAATGGCCCAAAACGGCTGTCAAACTGACACACACACTCTCTCAATGTTTACTCCCTTTAGGGGTCATCACAGCGGATCGCTCTTCTCCACACTACCCTGTCCTCTACATCTGCCTCTTGCCCTATGTACGATAGGATAGGCACTAGGAATAGGCACCAGCAAATCCCCATGACCCCGAATTAGGGAAAAAGCGGGTAAGAAGATAAATAAATGAATGAATTTGACATTTGAACTTCTGATATGGATCTTCTATTGGTAAATGTTTAATTTTATCCTACTTCCTGGTGCCTTTAGGGCAACACAGTGTAGCGCTGGTAATAAACATAGCCATAAATGTATTTTATGGGGTCTATTTATTTCAACTACAATAGCTCTGTTCTTGTCTAGACATAAAAGCGAAAGGTTTATGTTCTGGCCACATTTTTTTGGGGGGTATTTCGGAAACAAGTGACTTATTATCCTAGGATGTAATTTAGCATTTTAGTTTAGTAACCTCTTCTAGAACATTGAATCTGAAATATGAATCTTATTGATAACTGCATCCCTTGTTCTTAGATTATTGGACACTTTGTTGTCTTGTGTAATTTTGTGTTGTTTTATGTAGCACAATGTGTGAGTGGTTGTTTGTCTATGTGTTGCCCTGAGATGGACTGACGACCCGACCAGGGTGTACCCCCGCCTCTCACCCTATGTGTGCTGGGATAGGTGCCAGCATGACCCCAAATTAGAGAATAAGCGGGTAAGAAGATGAATGAATGAAAGAATGAATGAATGAATGAATGAATGAATGAATGAGGTCTTGGAGAAACTTTGTTTTATTCCACTGTATATTGCATCCACTATAAATGGTGGAAATGACACTAAAGCTACTTGAACATAAAATTACTTTCTAATTCTTTTACAGCGTAGTAAGTTCACCTCTTTTGTAGTGCAAAGACATAGAGGGAGTGTTGTGTTCATGGTTAAGGTGTCGGACTGCTTACTGAGTGGTTTGATTCCCAGCACCACCATCTGCCACCCCTGGGTCCCTGCTTGCGTTGGTTTCCTCAGGGTACTCCGGTTTCATCCCACAGACCAAAAACATGCAGATGAGGTGGATTGGTGATTGTAAATTGTCCATAGGAGTGAATGTGTGCGTGAATGGTTGTTTGTCTATGTGTGGCCCGTCCAGGGTTTATCCTTGCCTCTTGCCCAATGTTAACTGGGAAAGGCGCCATTGGACCCCTGTGACCCTGAATTAGGGAATAAGCGGGTAAGAAGATGAATGAATGAATGAATGAATGAATGAATGAATGAAACCATAAATACTACGCTTTGATATATACTTTTATAATACTTTATAAATGATAACATGTATAAAATGCTGGAAGTGTAGAAAATATCGAAATAATATTTTAAGTCTGTTAAAGGTACTAAAACTCACAATTACCTATAGAGTTATAGAGTTGCCAATATAGTTCTTTCTTTCATTTCATTCATCTAGGGAGAAGGGCAGGGGTATATCCTGGACATTTCACCAGTCCATCGCAGGGCCACATACAGACGAACAACCACTCACACACACGTTCACTCCTATGGACAATTTTTGACTCACCAATCAACCTAATGTACATGTTTTTGGACGGTAGAAGGAGACCTGAGTATCCGGATGAAACCCACGCAAACTCGGGGAGAACATGCAAACTCCACAGAACGATCTCCGGCTCGAGAATCGAAACTTTATTTTGTAAGGCTGCTACCATTAAGCTACCGCACCCACCGCCCATCAAATTCTCTTTCTTTCTTTCTTTCTTTCTTTCTTTCTTTCTTTCTTTCTTTCTTTCTCTCTTTTTAAATTTAAAACGTCAGTCACGTGACGGCAGAACATGACCTGATTTGTCATTTCAGCTGAATGCGGAAGTGAGTGCAGGAAGTTTATTATTTTTATTGTTCGGTTAAGTCTGAGAAATGAGCGCGTCGTTAGTGGTTCAGAGGTTAGCAGCCGTTAGCGGGGCTCTGGCGGTCACTGCCGGGGCTTATGGAGCTCACGGTGAGTCAGAGTATTAGTTTAAATAATTATTCTATCTTTTAGCTCGGCGTTGGCGTTCGACCAGTTGTACATGAGTACATGTAACTTTTTCGTCTTGTTAGTTAATAATATTTTTACTGTGCAATAATTTCTCCTAAAGATAATAATAAATTACTCTGTGTGTTAAAACTAGTCTGATGTTCTATCGCAGGGTTCAGACTGAGTAACAGGGATGAGTACCAGAGAGAGGTGTGTATACTGACTAATGAGTCATTCATTCATCCATTCATTCATTCATCTTCTTACCCGCTTATTCCCTGATTCGGGGTCACGGGGGTTTGCTGGCGCCTATACACATAGGGCGAGAGGTGGGTACATCCTGGATATGTCACCAGTCCATCGCAGGGCCACACATAGACGAACAACCATCCATACATACATTCACTCCTATGGACAATTTACAATCACCTTTCCACCTAATCTGCATGTTTTTGGACTCTGGGAGGAAACCCACACAAGCGCGGGGAAAACATGCAAAATCTGCAGATAAATATCCCCGGCCTGGGAATCGAACCGTGCTAACCACTACACCACCGTGCTGCCCGTTACTGAGTCATATTATGTTCTATTATTCATTCATTCATTCATTCATCTTCTTACCCGCTTATTCCCGAATCCGGGGTCACGCTGTGCCTATCCCAGCACACATAGGGTGAGAGGCGGGGGTACACCCTGGACGGGTCGCAGAACATGCAAACTCCGAACAGAAAGATCCCAGCCGGGATTCGAACTTGGGACCTTCTAATTGTGAGGCGACTGTGCTATCCGCTACGCCACCGTGCCGCCTTGTTTTATTATATTTTTCTCAATAAAATGTACAATTGCTAAATATTAGTGTTAAGTTTGACAATGTTATCTGCTTAATACTTCCATCATATATAGGATGGAAAACAGAGTACACAAGACAAATAATCCAAAGATCAGTTTAAGGGGAAAAAATGATCTACTACTTGTGTATGGATCTTGAAGGATAGATATGTGATATGTTGAGACCTGTGATAGAAAGAAAGGCCCCTGCCTTTTACTACAGTTTCAGCAGACCTCCTTAACCCTCTGAAGACTGAAGCTTCTTTTCTAAGTTACAGAAATAAATGTGTAACTTGAACATTCTTGTAATTTATTATTATTATTATTATTTTCTTGTCACGGCCTCCCAACCTAGACTGGTGAGGTCGTAACAGAATGAACTCTCAAGAACACTTGGAATGATTATTCTAGGTGGTAATGGTAGATTATAGCTGCTTCTTCTTTTCCTTTCGGCTGCTCTTCTCCTGTCCTTTACATCTGCCTCTTTCAACTACCTGCATTTCTTCCCTCACCACATCTATAAACCTCCTCCTTGGTCTTCTCTTTTCCTCCTATCTGGCACCTCCATCCTCAGCATTCTTCTACCAATATAAGATATGCTTACAGTAGCAGTAGAGAGAGCTTCCTTGAGGGCAATTCTTTAAACATTCTCGTAAAAACATTTAAGATTATTTTAATTGATGAAAACAGTACTACATTGTCTGACCTAAATGAAAAGTCACCACCTGGATGTAACTAAGCATAAGATCTGGGATTGCTACAGTATGTGCTCCAATGAATGAGGTCAGCTGACTACCTGAATATGACCAGGCTATTCCATTAATGGATTTTTTTTTTCTTCCTTGATGACATGGGTATACGGTGTTCCCTGGCCACTTGGCGCTTCATGTTTTGCGGTTTCAGTGCTTGGCGGTTTAGCAGCAGCCACATTGTGGAAAGGAGCGTTGTTTCATGTTGATGCGCGAGAGAGAGAAGGAAACCTGCATGTCAACCAAAGAGATGAGTTGACTCCGAGTACTGTACACACCACGGGCTTTCATAAAGGCACCTGACTGGTTTCCGGTGTGACATCGACCAATAAGAGTACGAGTGGATTACACACTTAAAACATTCTTGTATAGTACCCGCATACACAAAAATTCCTAGGGGCAAATACTACTTTGTGGTTTTTCAGCTTTCGCAGAAGCTTCTGGTCCCCATTAACCGTGAAAAACCAGGGATCACTGTATTCAAGATAACAATGCCAGGATTCATCAGGCTCAAATTGTGAAAGAGTGATTCAAGGTAGCATGAGACATCATTTTCACACTTTGATTGGCCACCACAGAGTCCAGACCTTAACCCCATAGAGAATCTTTGGGATATGCTGGAGAGAGCTTTGTGCAGCAGTCAGACTCTACCATTATCATTGCAAGATCAATTAATGCAATATTGGATGGAAATAAGGCTTGTGACATCTTATTGAAACAATGCCACAGTGAAATCAAAGCTAAAGGCGGTTCAATGAAATATTAATGAAGGTTTTTTTGGCCAGGCACTGTATAACAGTTTAGCAATACATGTTCTAGAGATAAACTGAAAAATATAGTATATGAGCTGAGTATTATGCCCAAATCCTTAGTTTGTGATGACTACTTTTGCCCAGATTATGATGCACACTTTGCTGTCTCATGTGGCTTCAGGAGAGACAACCTGTTATAATTCGAAGTAGCATAAGTTTAATTCCAATTTTTATGTCACATCCATAATTATACACCGTACAACATATAGTGAAATGGCTTTTTTTTTCCGTGTAGACTACAGTGGAAGGCTGAGGTTAGAGTTCAGGGTCAGATATGGCACAGCGCCCCTGGGACAGGAAGGGTAAAGAGTCTTGGTAGAAGTGGGGCTTAAAGCCAAGTCTTCCTGGTCTCCCAATCAACAACTCATCGCCTTAACCATTTGTACCACCTCTACACGCCAACATGGCACTTTTGGGTTTTTTCTGCATCATTTAAGTTAAACAGTTTATGTATGTCATTTCTGAATATCAAAATGGCCTATGTAATACATTTTAAAATTCCTAACTATACTGTATAAAACAGACTTTTATAACAACTGTTTGGAAAGTTCCTACTGAAATGTGTGATTATCTACAAAGTCAAGGACAGTTTTATATTCCTGAACCTTTTGCAAAATTACACTAGGATTGAACAATCATACAGCAATTAACCAGTCATTACTGTTGGCCTTCATTCCATCTGCCAGTAGTCTAGACAAGCTAAATTATTAATACCTTTACCTTATAGAGGGTATAAAGTAATAGAGGGGAACAGTTGTCTTATTGATGTTTTTATTAAGCATTCAATGTAACTTTGCATGGTCAAAGAAAAAAATTCTCTTGATAAATAATGAAAGTGTGATCATTGTTCTTTAGAACGGAATAAAACATTAAGAGCTGTGCTGTTGCAGGATCATGAACATGGTGGTAGCCAACCATGTGTTATTTTCCTATAACAGTCTTTTTCCTTATGTATTTCATGCTCTATCCTCAGCTCTACAGCACGGCCAATACCTATCACTTCTACCACAGCTTGGCTCTTTTAGGAGCCTCACGATGCAGGAAACCTGCTTTGGTAAGCACATATGCACCTCAAGTAACATACAGATGGTTTAAATAAATCTATACACAGCAACAGGTTTGTAGACACTTCATCATAATTACACAAGCATGTCTTCTACTGACTGTCATCTGTATGCTATAAAAGTTGAAACATATAGTTGTCTAGTATGACTTTGTATGTTGTGGCATTTCATTATCCATTCACTGGGACTAAAAGGCCTAAGCACTGTTCCAGCATGATAATGCCACTGTGCACAAAAACCCCTGGGCTCAACGAAGACATGGTAGTTTAAGAGAACATGAATGTCCTGCACAGAGCCTCGAATCTTACTCGAACCCAACAGAACACCTTTGGAATGAACTGAAACACTGATAGCATTCAGACCATTATTAGCAGATTTCACTTATCCTATTGTATGTATTGAATAAATCCTTAGTCAAATGACAAAATCTGGGATATGGATGTTATGGGAGAAAGATTGAGATCAAATTCTTCTGGATGTGATGATTTGGTCATTAGATCTTCCTATTAGCAGCCCCAACACTTTAACCAGTGCAATACGACTGTCGAAATAGTCGTTATAGTTATTAACTGGCTCTTTTACTAACTGGCTCTCACTGATGCATTTTACAGTTGTAATGTTGCTTTTCTTTGCATTTTTAGGCTGGAGCAATTCTCCTGACCGGCATAGGCTGCTTCTGCGGTCCTCTCTATCACCAGGCTTTAACTGGTGATCCGTCCTTTAGGAAGCTGGCACCAGTCGGGGGGGTGCTTTTTATCGCCGGTTGGCTTTCAATGGCTCTCTGAAATTTGTGAAACCTAAAACTGACTCTTGACAATTAATTTTGACAAGGTGTGTTCTCTTTGTGTGCTGGAGCTGGAGATATGGGGTGGAGTTGCTCATGTCTGGAGGTGATGATATGGCTTTAAGATCATGATTATCTTAACAATGGAAAAAAACCTTGAGTTTGTCAATCTGATGATTAGTTGGTTGCATTTGAATTGTATAGAATCACTAGTTATTTTTTTTAGTTTATAATATAGCTGGAAATACAAATTTTCTAATAAACCAATTCAAGCCGCTTTTATTTGTATTCCTGAAGTTGTGACATATCTGGGATGTGATCACATGACCTGAAATCGAATTTCTTGAATTCTATCTTATGATCTTTCTCATTATGATCCAACACAGACCATGCTTTTAAAAACAGATGACTGGTGGTGTTAATCTAAAAACATTATTGCTGGTCTTTTTTCCCCAAAATTATAATAGATTATCTTGCTGGTTTAATGTTTTTTATTTATTGTATGTTCATGATACTGTGTTAATCTTCATTTGAGAAGTGTTTTATTAAAAGAGGAATCCAGCCAAAACAAATAAAAAGTCTTCCAATTTAAAAGATACCATTTTTACATTAGTCACATTATATTCCATTTATTTTTATTTTTAACAACAGGCATTGTGTCAAAGCAGCAGCTTTACTGAATTAAGTAAT